>CM021104.1:510013813-510088320 GCA_007115665.2 Sequoiadendron giganteum | reverse complement strand
CTCCCTCTCTCTCTCTCTCAAATCTCTCCCTCCTATCCCTCTCCCTCTCTCAAGTCTCTCTCTCTCTTAGTCACTCCCTCTATCTCTCTCCCCTCTGCCCTTAACCCTAAACCCTTAAACACTAAACTCTTAAACCCTCTACCATATACCCTTAACCCTCCCTCCCTCTATCTCTCTCCCACCCCCTCATTCTCTCTCTCAAGTCTCTCCCTCTTACTGCCTCTCCCTCTCTTAGGTCTCTCTCTCACTCACTCACTCCCTATATCTCTCTCACCTCTACCCTTAACCCTTCATGATCTACCCTTAACCCTTAACCCTTAAACCCTTAACCCTCTACCCTTAAACCTAAACCCTAAACCCTAAACCCGTAACCCTTAACTCTTAAACCTTAAACCCTTAACCCTCTACCCTTAAACCTAAACCCTAAAACCTAAACCCTTAACCCTTAACCCTTAAACCCTAAACCCTCTACTCTATACCCTTAACCCTACCTCCCTCTATCTCTCTCACACTCCCTCCCTCCCTCAATCTCACTCAACCCTCTCCCTCCTAACCCCTCTCTCTTAGGAATCTCTCTCTCTCTCTCAGTCACTCCCTCTATCTCTCTCCCTTCTACCCTTAAGCCTAAACCCTAAATCCTTAATTTCACCAAATTGCCAAACTAGTTGGCCCACTGGCTTGCCAATTAGATGAAATTGGCAATGTAGTGGCCTATTTGAAAAAAATGGGTCCAAGAAATGGGGTCTCCCAATGATGTAAATCAGTGGGAGACCCCATTTCTCGGACCCATTTTTTCAAATAGGCAAGTTAGGTTGCCAATTTCATTGAATTACCAACCTAGTCAGCCCACTGGCTTGCCAATTTGGTGAAATTGGCAAGCTAGTGGCCTATTTGATAAAATGGGTCCAAGAAATGGGGTCTCCCGATGATATAAATCACCAGGAGACCCCATTTTTTGGACTCATTTTTTCAAACAAGAAAGTTAGGTTTCCAATTTAATTGATTTGTCAAGCTAGTTGGTCCATTGGCTTGCCAACTCAATAAAATCGGTAATGAAGTGGCATGTTTTGAAAAAATGGGTCCAAGAAATAGGGTCTCCCGATGATTTACATCATCGAGAGACCCCATTTTTTCAAACAGGGCAAGTTAGGTTACCAATTTCACCAAATTGGCAAGCTAGTGGGCCCACTGACTTGCCAATTTAGTGAAATTGGCAATGTAGTGGCCTATTTAAAAAAAAGGGTCCAAGAAATGGGGTCTCCCAATGATGTAACCCCATTTCTTGACCCATTGTTTCAAACAAAGCAAGTTAGGTTTCCAATTTCACCCTCTCCCTCTCTCTCTCTCTCTCTCCCCTAAAACCTAATCCCTATACCCTATAAACTTAACCTTATACCTTCAACCCTATACCTTAAACCATAAACCCTACACCCTGAATCCTCATCCCTATACCCTATACCCTAAACCCTAAATAGTATCCCTGAAACCTTAACCCTATAATTAAACACTAAATCCTACATTAAACCTTGTACCCTAAATCTTGAACCCTAAACCCTCAACCCTAAACCCAATACCCTCAATCCTATACCCAATATCCTAAACCCTAAGCCATATACCCTACACCCCCAACCTTGAACACTATACCTCAACCCTACACCTTCAACCCTCATCCCTATACCCTATACCCTCAACCTTATAACCTAAGCCCTGAACATCATCCCCCAACCCTATACTTAAACCCTGAACCCCACATTCAACCTTGTACACTAAACCCTAAACTCTAAACCTCATCCTAAACCCAATACCCTCAACCCTATACCCATTATTCTAAACCCTAATCCCTATACCCTATACACTTAGCCCTATACCCTCAACCTTGAAAACTATCCCTCAACCCTCAACTCTATACCTTAAACCCTAAGCCCTACACCCTCAAGCCTCATCTCTATACCCTACACCCTCAACCTTATACCCTAAACCACAACCATTATCCCTCAACCCTATACTCAAACAGAAAACCCTACACTCTTAATCCTTAACCCTATACCTTATACCCTTAACCCTACACCCTAAACCCTAATCCCTATACTCTAGACTCTTAACATCATACCCTTAACCCTGAACATTATACCTCAACCCTCAACCCTCAAACTTGTACATAAATCCTAAACCCTAAACCTAATATCCTCAACCCAATACCATCAACTATATACCCAATATCCTAAACCATAATCCATATACCCTATACACTTAACCTTATGCCCTCAACCCTAAACACTATCCCTCAACCCTCAACTCTATACCTTAAACCCTAAACCCTAAACCCTCATACCTCATACCTCATCCCTATACCCTATACCCTTAACTTTATACCTAATATCCTAAACCCTAAACCCTATTCCATATACACTTAACCCTATACTTTAAAAACTAAACCTTATACCCTCAACCCTCAAAGAGGGAGAGAGAAAAAGGGGGAGGGAGGGATTGGGGAGAGAGAGAGAGGTTGGGAGGGAAAGAGGAGATAAAGATAAGTAGAGAGGGAAGGAGAGGAAGAGAGAAATGAGAGATAAAGAGTATATAAGGAAGGAAAGATGGAGGGAGAGGTATGGAGGGAGAGAGAGGGAGGTGAGAGAGAGGTGAGATAGAGAGCAATAAAGAGAATATGGTAGGGAGTGATAGAGGGATATGCAGGTAGAGAGGGATAGGTGAGATAGAAAGAAGTAGAGAGAGATAGAGATAAAGGGAAGGAGGGAGTGTGGGTGAGAGAGGGGAGGACAAGAGAGGTAAAGAGAGATAGGTGAGATAAAGATATGTAGAGAGAGAATGGTGACATATAGAGGAGAGAGTTATAGAGAGGGAAAGAGAGAATGGTGAGATAGAGAGGAGAGAGTGAGAGAGAAAGAGGGTGAGGGAGGAGTGAGAGAGAGAGGTGTAGAGGGAGGGAGAGGAGAGATAGAGAGTAGATAGGGGAAAAGGTAGGGAGGGAGACTTCTAGTGAGAGATAGAGAGGGGGATAAAGGAGATAAAGCTAATTAAAGAGGGAAGGAGAGGTAGAGAGGGAAGGAGAGGTAGAGAGAGAAGTAGAGAGGGAATGAGGGAGGGAGGGAGAGAAGCAAGATAGAGAGGTGTAGAGAGAGTATTAGGGAGTGATGGATGGAGAGGTAGGTATAGAGGGATTAGGGAGGTAGAGAGTAGAGAGGGAAGGAGAGGGAGAGGTATGGATGGAGAGAGTGGGAGGTGAGATAGAGAGTAATAAAGAGAGAGTGGTAGGTTGTGATGGATGGAGAGCTAGGTAGAGAGGGAGAGGGGAGATATAGATAAGTAGAGAGGGAGGGGGATGTAGTGAGGGAGAGAGAGGTGAGATAGAGAGAAATAGAGAGTGGTGGAAGGAGAGGTAGGTAGAGAGAGGGAGAGATGAGATAAAGATAAGTAGAGATGGAAGGAGAGGTAGAGAGAGAGGCGAGATAGAGAGAAGTAGAGAGGGAATGAGCGAGGGAGGGAGAGGTAGGGAGGGAGAGAAAGGTGATATAGAGAGGCGTAGAGAGAGAGTGGTAAGGTTTGATAGATGTAGAGGTAGGTAGAGAGAGGGATTGGGAGATAGAGAGTAGATAGGGAAGAAGAGAGGGAGAGAGAAGTATGGAGGGAGAGAGAGGGAGGTTAGATAGGTTAGGTAGAGAGAAATAGAGAGTGGTAGGGAGTGATAGAGGGAGAGGTATGTAGATAGAGAGAGAGATGGAGGGAGGGAGATAGAGATAAGTAGAGAGGGAAGGAGGGAGGGAGGGAGAGGAAGTGAGGTAGAGATAATTAGAGGGCAAAGGAGAGAGAGAGATAGAGAGAGTTTTTGAGATCAAGGGAGAGAGATTAAAAAAAAAGGGATAGATAGAGTGAGGGAGAGGTCTAGAGTGTAAGGGATAAAAATGAGTGAGATAGAGAGAAAAATAATACAATTTTCTAATTACTGAAATATGACCTCCTGATTATTGAAATTTTACTAAGTTTGAAATTTGTGAGATCTTCCAAAAATTAGAAGAGAGAGAGAGGGGAGAGAGGGAGGAAGGGAGAGAGAGGGAGTGGAGAGATAGAGAGTAGAGAGAAGGAGAGAGTGGGAGAGAAAGATGATAGAACTTGCTGACTACTAAAATTTGACCTCTTGATTACTAAAATTTGACATGCTGATTACTGAAATTTGACTGTCTGAAATTTTTAAGATCTTCCAAAAATGAATTTGCATTATAACTCCTAGAGATCTGAAACCACTCTCAAACATCCTACATATATACATGAAATTTAGCTTAAAGTATAAGAAAGTAAATTTCCACATGTAAATGCCAACTTATACTTAAATGTTTATTTCATGTATATAGTTTCCTTGAAAGATAACAAAAGAAAGAGATAAGAAAAAGAGAAGAAACAAATTTCAATGTAGACAAAAACTTGAGTGCGTTATAACACGCTCGTGTTTTGTCAATGCATTCACAAAAATGCCAAAATTGAGATATAATGTGAACATATTATAACACGCTCTAGTTATAATGCACTCGCGTTATATATTGCTTTGGGAATCACCAAGCCTTAGGATTGGTATTTGCCTTGGAATACCAACCCAAAGGCTTGGAGGGAATTCTCAATGACCAGAGACGTGTTTTTGCAAATTCTACAATTTTTCACATAATCGGGTCCGTGCTCACCGTCAAGATTGCATGTGGTTCAATATCAGAAAAATTGAACACATGGGTAATGTTGGGTTCTCTCTTAGCCATCCAACGATGTATTTTTTTTCACTTTCTAACAATGTTAAGCCTTTCATCCATAATTTATTTTGTTTGTATGTCTCTTTTTTGCCCAAAAGCAATGTTTGTTTTTTTTTTGGTTATAAATTAACCGTTCATCAAATTTTCAAATAAATTACATTTTTAGAAACTAGACTCCATTCTACAAATTTAAAAAAGAATAAAAAAAATCAATTAGTTTCCATAATTTGTAGGGGTAGCATGGCTAAAATTATGTTTTTCAGGAAGTGTCCACTTCGAAAATTAGTAAAAAATAAAATATTCATTAAAAAATTATCAAAAAAATCGTGCATCAACTACATACTATCAACTAACTTCTGACTATTGAGATTTTAAAAATACTAAAAAAAAGTTCACCGTATGAGGGTCGTACAAGAGTTGCTATGTTATGTTTTTCTGACAAAAACAACACCAATTTGTGTACGTCCCTCTTTTGAACCCCTTAATCTCAACCATTTAAAAAAATAAATTACATTAGAAAGTAGACTGAGAGCACTTTGATCCTTGTTTTTGTTCCATCTCAAAATTTTGAGTGTAACTATCCTCAATTTCATGTCCAAGGTCAGTATTTCCTGATTTTAGAAAAACGTTGTCCACTTAAGTCCCCTTTTTGGGAGCCATATTTTTGCACTTACCCATCATAGACTGATGACTCTGTTCAAAGAATTTGATTAACTCTTTGAGTTAAGGCAAGAAATAGAATCATACATTCAAATGGACCGTTGAAAATAAATGAAACGATGCTTGATATTTTCTTTTATAGTCTGCAACAACTGTACACAGGAGAGCACATAATTTAATTTTGTAGATTTGTTTTGATATCATTAATTTGCATAAAACTATTTAAGACTATTTCATACATAACCCCTGCCCAAGACAATTTACAAGAAGATTCATCAAGAATTCTACATTATATGCGTTCACTATACCCTACCTAGACCTTTCTAGATTAAAAAATTAGACCTCTATAATGATCCTTGAAATCTCTTTTATAGCATAAGAGAGCAACACGCATTAGGCTCATTATAGTTACATTTCATCAAAATTTCATTCCAAGACAAAATTTATCTACATTTCAAAATTCCTAGACAATTAGATGTAATCATTTATCGAACAAGGGAATCAAAATTTTGTAACAACCAATCGGTGTCACCCCACCCATTTCAAAATTTCATTAAGGCCTTGTTGTCCATACCCATGTCGAACCAAAATGAGCCAACATCACATTGCGACCAAAACTAGAAGACCATCACCATCACCCAGAGATAGAACCAACACTAGGGCCATGGTACTTGCACCCACTTTGCATTTTTTCCATAGTAGGAGGCAAAATAACCACTCCTTCATCCTTATTAGCACACTTCTCGACACCAAAACCAACAACCTCACACGGTGCCAATGCAAAAATTGGAGAAACTATGAGGACCTTTTCGTTCACACCAGCCATCTCAAGTAGAGCCACAACGAATTGGCCATAATCAGAGTCGGTCTTTGTGTTGCTATCATTGGAGCTATCAGAGACATTAATGGGTGAATTCTTCCCACCTAGAGAACCATGACCATACATTAACTTTGTCTTTGATCTTCGCTCAAACTCTATAGACCTCTTCTCTTTGCTACGCACCGCCTCCTCTACAATTATAACTCAACCTTTTAGCTGAGAGCTACACCTGGTAACCACTGGGATGGGCTTCGTGCATTCCATCTTCAGGATAGGAGTGCCTTGAAGATCAATTCATTCATGTAATTGCATGCCATCACCCGAGCTTCGAACATTAACTCTTGTAGACCTACGCACAAATGATGGAAAAGTGCTCGACCTACTCATCTTGCACCAATAAATAGAAACTTCACAAGAGCAATCACCAGCCACAAAAAATCTCAAACTCCTAATTGTTGTGAAAAAATGATGAGCCTTCATCCATATTTATGAGCAGATTGATGATGTCGATCATCAATGTTCCAAGAGTAGCACGAGCAAGCAAGTGATTATTCGCTGGCGTCTATTTAATCACAATTAATTCCTAGGTACATGGAAATCGGTGTACCATCCTTCATAATTCCCAGGAAGTGGTTCTTCACATGCATGGAAATCAGGTTGATATCCTCTGAAGAGCATATGCCATTAATGCTCGCCATTTGTAGTGTTTAAACGACCATCACATGGCCAACTCTATTCTTTGAATGTGAGCCATCGATCAATCGCCAAGATGGCCCTTTGGATGACTCATATTGAAGACACATTGAGGAGCAAGTGTGGAAAAATTTGTCAAAGTCTCTAAAGTTGTCAAAGTTGTCATCAAGCATTAGAGAACATTGGAGAACACCTACAGGTTGATTTACAAAGATTCAAATGCAAATATGAATAAGAAGATTGAGAAAATTGAGAAGACTAGATTTAGATCTGGAAGTTTCAAAAAACCCTAGCTAGACTGATTCGCCACTTTTGGCAAATGAGTCCCAATTTTGGTAAAAATCTAGATTTTTCCAAATTCGGATACCCATTTGCTAGATACTTGTTCCCACATAGAAACCCAAATTTTGGAGTGATTCACCCATCTTGGTGAATGAGTCCCACTTGACATTAAAAATAAAATTTCCAACATTATAGACCTCCTTCTAGTCTCCTTCAGATTCCCAGGTGCACACATCCCATCCTGTAACTTTCTACTTTGTTTCATTTACATTTTTAGGTCATTTAGTGAAGCATTACATCATATTAGGGTTTAGTATTACATATTACATTACACCTTGCATTTCTTTTGTCTTTCCAAGTCTTAACTTGGTGGTGAACCCCTCATTAGTTTACATTCAACTCCTAGGACAACCCTATTGCAAGGTCTCTTTCTCCTTTGCATTGAGATCTCATAGGTTTGTCTTTGAATGAAAGAGAGTGAATATTGTCATTCTAGGTCCTAAACTCTAGACAACATCATTAACAGTGAACCGTCTAGCATTGTCAGGTCTCCAAGCACTCCATACTGATCTCTTAAAAAAGGGTCACATACCATGGGCGCTATTTGGACTTGTCCAAACTATCACATGAAGCGATCATAGTAGAAAGGTCATACTATATAATCATGACTGCCTATCAAGAATCTATCCATATGTAATCTTCTCATCTGACAAGTCTCATTTGGCCACTGTGGAATAAGCTGGTAAGGTCTCCATAAGATCTCCTCCTCATCTAGTCGGTCAAATCAAACTCTCCAAAAATGTAAGTCACCATACTGCCATAGCCGCCATAGTGGATTTTTGAATGCCCGAGGATACCCCAGGGTTGATGCGCATGGAAATCTTGTCAATCAGGTACATGTGATATGCTCTAGGAACCACACCAACATCAACGTACAATGTGCCATATTGTCGATCTCATGGAATGAAAATCGCCCAAGATCATAATATAAGTGTGCTAGGATGTTGCACCCCCCAAGTGTACACCGTCCTATGCTCTGCCGTCCCCTGAGTCATATGTACTAGTCCTCCCTCTAAATGTGCTCCTCGATCATTAGGGATGGGAACTAGTGCTACAGTGAACATCATAATCTGTGCAACAAGTGTGGCCCATGAATATAGTAGCATCGCTAGATCGATTCATGGCCTCATTGTATCATCATGAATTGCACCTCCAAGGCAATACTACATATCGTATTTCATCTCTCGAAATGACCACTCTTCTAGGAAATGCACTCTATCACCCTGAATTGGAACTTGGAGTATGCGATGGACGTCCTCTAGCATGATGGTCATCTTGTTGGTGGGAAGATGAAACGTGCATGTGTTTGCATTCCATTGCTCTACTAGTGCCATCAACATAGCATCGTGGTACCTCATGGGGGGCATGAGGTATGCCCAGTACAAACCCGTAGTCTATAATATCTTTGTGTCCTCTGCTAAAAGTGTGGGAGCTAGGTCTCAGAGGCGACTGATATGTTTTGCACCTAGACGCTACCACGAATGGGGAAGAATCTAACAAAAAAGTAAAAATATATCCTATAAGCCTTCTACAATCTTAAATCTATACATCAACAATTAAAAAAGGGTACTAAAGTTGTTCTAGTGTACTCTTCTAAGGGTCCTAAATACTTTAGACCCTTTTTGGGACACTTCATGAAGAAAAGGAACACTTTGTGACAAAAAAGGGATACTTCATGACAAAAGAGGACACTTTACAAAAAAAAGGGACACTTTGTGAACTTTTATTCCAAGGCCCTAAATTAACCTAGAAATTCGTATGAATCATAAAATTAATGCATAAGGACAAAGCTAAGGTGAAAAAATTAACTCACCTGATAATAATGCTCGTCGTGGGCCACCTGATCTCGCAGGACGTCCAATCTAGCATGTATGTAATCTCGTCGACTCGACATTTTCGATCACTTTTCCCCAAACTCAAGCTACAAGAAGGTAAATGAAAAAATAGTTAGATTTTACTTCACTTTTTACTCTTATATAAGTTAAAATTAGGGTTTTCATTATATTAGGGTTAAAAAGTGTCTTTCATTCAAATTAACATAACGGGTGCTAGAAAGCTCCATTTTCGATGTAGTTTGTTGTGTTGGAATCATGATTCCGCCCCCATCCCCATCAAATATCTATCATTATATGGTATGGTACATGGAAATACCCTATGATATGACTTAAGTTATTCAATGTGGTTAGACTACTATCTTGATTCCACCTCCATAAAGAAAGTGGAATCAAGGGGGCATACATCTACCCTCGAAGGTGATTTCTAGAAAGAAGTTAGATAAGAGGATTTTTGGAAAACTAATGAATTCATGTTGGAGGATGCGGTTCCTAACATTGTGGTTTTGCAAATATCTATAATGGGGGCTTCATTCTCCCTTGTTGTCAATGAACTTATATGTATATCCTTTTATGAAACAAAGATTATTTTTGAGTCCTTTAGCTTGCATATGCACGTAGAGTCATATGGGCACTAAAGTGGGGGCTAAATATAGTGTATAAAATTGTACTCTCTTGAGAGCGATGTAATTTCACACTTAATTTGGACCTATTTTGGTACCCTTGCATTAAAAACCCTTTAAAATCATCATTAATAGGCCCCTAAGACCCATTATTTCAGATCTCGAGGCTCATCTTAGCTAAAAAACCAACAAAATCATCTAAACATCAAAAAAATTGAAAACCCACTTTGAAAATCTAAGGTGGGACTCATTCGGCACCTTGGGCGAATGAGTCCCTCTAGGTGGGACCCATTTTCCACCTTGAGCGAATGAGTCCCATTTGGGGCTTTTTTGAAGTTTGAGCAAGAAAATCACCTTTTTAATTTAATTTTTCGGCTAATGTCGACCTTTGAGATCTAAATAATGGTAACTTAGGTGTTAATTCCTATATAAGCAAGTTTCTAAGTCATTATTTGATCCATCTACCTATCCAAGCAAGTAAGCAAGCATTTTTCAAGAGCAATTTCAAGATCCAAGCATTCAAAATCTTCAAGCATTTTTCAAAAGCAATCAAAGTTGAAGCCTTGGAGCAGCATTAAAGTGTTTTTGCAAGTCTTCAAGCTCACTTTCATTCAAGATTTAGCATTGTCAAGGGTTGATCATGGTTTTCTATGGTGAATATGATGGATTCTAGGTTGGGGAGATGCAACTAACCATCAAGCCATGCCTAATGATGTGTCCTAAGTGATTCCATCCTCCATTATCACTCTACATTCAGCCTAAGGAAGGTACAAGCATTATTAAGGCTCATTTGGGTGATTAGAGATCTCTCAAAGTGAGTCATTCATCATCATATTTCCATTCATGCAACCCTTTATTACACATTAGAATAGGGTTGCACTATGTTTCAGATTTCTTAGTCTTAGACACACTTAAGGCTAGGGTTTATGTTTACATTTACATTCAAATTTCATTATTTTCATCAAAGTTTAATTACCAAACTAGGGGTTTGACCAAGGAAAATCCCCCATAAGAAAATCAAGTCTATATTCAATTTTGTAGGTCTTTCACAAGATTCGCATCCAGAAATGAATTTGGGAGAAAAAATAAGGTGTTGAAGTGTAGGTCTGAACTTTGAATTCTTGAAAAAGTGGAACATGATTGATTCGCCAGAAGTGGCGAATGAGTCCCACTACAGGTGATTTTTTAGGACTTTTATAGATTCAGATACCCTTTTTCCAGAAACCTATTCTTATGCAAAAACTCGAATCTAGGATTGATTCGCCCAGATTGGCGAATAAGACCCAATAGGTCAAAAGTTCAAAATTTTTAGTATTTTTGAGTCCATCTAAGTACGCTTCAGATTCCCAGGTGCACACAATTCATCCTACAATTTTTTATTTTGTTTTATTTGCATTTCTAGGTCATCTAATTAAAGTTTGCATTGAATTAGGGTTTAATATTACATCTTGCATTGCATTTGTCTTTCCAAGCCCTGGCTTGGTGGTGAACCCCTCATTAGTTTACATTTATCTCCTAGGACAACCCTATTGCAAGATTTCTTTCTCCTTTGAACACTTGAGGTTGGGATCTCATAGGTTTTTCCTTGAATGAGAGAGTGAAGAAGATTGTCATTCTAGGTTCTAAACTCTAGAAAAGCAACAAATTTTCCACCCTTCAGTTTAAAGTATAACAAGATTAACCTGAGGAATATGTTCCTAAAAAAAATGTATGAGGAGATGCTATTTTGTGCTTTTTTCATGCACTTGTGCTTACACATACACACTCTGACCTTGTCTCAACCTACAAGTATCTTTTGGAGTGGTTCACTCAATAGTCCTTTATTTGATTAGGGGAAAACAAATTGAATAGTCATAACAACAAAAATGAGGGATAACATAAATGGTCCCGGGATACCAAATGCACATCAGGAAGTGTAATCCAAGCTAAAGTGCTTGAACCTAGATGAAGGGAACAAGTTGTGCCAAAGATGTGAAAATTTGAATGTTGGAAATGGTCCGATATAAGGACTAAGGCAATTGAGCCTAGATAGACAAAATGGGTTATGTCAATGCTCAATGGACAACTAGTAGTGAGGTGTGAAAAACAAAAGCCAAAATGGAATCTCAAAGGGGAAATTCATTGTAAACAGAAATGGGATGCTAAGAATGGACATTCTTTGTTTGACCTTAAATGCAATAATAGTGCCTCTTATTAGTGGAGTGCGAAGGATTTCAAACCATGAAAATTTTATTTTTTTGAGTTCTTTATAGATCAAAAAATTGAATGCTACTATACTATTTGAAGAAAGCCAAATTGGTTTAACATTTCTGAACAATGGATTGGTATAGGAGTTATATATATTAAGAAAATGCTACCATATTTGGCAACACAACACTACGTTATCTTTAACTATTTTTTTTGCGTATCTACATCCTTAAGAGTGTCTAGGGGAAAGGACCCAATAGTTGAGCATGTTTCAATAGTTATAGTTTTTGTTGATTTAATGCCCAATATTTTTGACAATATTGAACCAATAGTTGTGACTTTAAATTTTTTAGTGTTGATGATAAGTACCAATAATTGAATAATATTTATTTCTTAGATCTAAAAAGCAACAATCATGTGATGCCACATCAACACACCAATAAAACATTATTTAATGCACAAGTATTAGTCTCACTTTTTTTGGGACCTTTTCGGACACCTCGACAAAAATCATGCTGATGTGGCCCTGAAACCTTAGTTATAAGCATGGGCATTGTCAAGCAAGTTGTTGTAAGAATTTAGGAATTTTTTGAAATTTTCTTTGTAGAATTTTGAGAAGCATGAAGTTAGTGTGCTCAACTATCAGATCCTCTCCCCTAGTGCTAATTATCAACCTCTTGAAATTGTCAGTGTTGTAGATGATGCAAACCTTATGAAGATAACACAAAATTGTCTACTTTGTCATGTGCGTGTCAATATTCTTTACACAACTAACCAACATTATTCAAGATGAGTCTGAAAGGATGACCCAATATGTTGAGTAAATTGAAATCGCATTAAACACGAGAGCCTGGAATATATACTAATCAAGATGTTAGACCTAAATATTCCATTACATAAATTCATTTACAGTTTTTAATTTATTTGTTTTCTAAATGCTAGGATTTTAATTTTCTTTATGGTTGACAAAATTCTATAATCCAAAAAAGTTCATTTGGTGTATCTTATTCTTAACTGTTGTGGGAAAAATAGGAGGCAAAGAACGAAACAAAACAACTTCAAATCATTTAAACACAGAAACACAAACCTAAAATCATTCAACATTAATCTAGAAACATTATACTATATTGATCTTTCAAAAATTATATTTCAAATTCTCCATACAAAGCTTCGACTCTTCATTTCTACAATCTTTTCTTCTGCAAAGCATTCATAAATTTTCATACTTCAACATACTTCTGATACATATTATCCTTTCTGCTCTTGGGAGCCGTATGACCTTTTTTTCAACAACTAACTGCATTCACATCGCATCATATATAAAAATACACGACAACAAGAATTAAACTCAATTAATTACAATATTAAACACCCTTTAAGAGAGGCTAAGTTGTCATAGTCCAGAGCACATTAAGACATGTCCTATAGCAATAGATTTTTTCCAACTAGTACACCACAAATAGATGCCACCAAAGGATCAAAACCGCGCTACCGTACACACGAAGGAACAGGGTTGCGGTATTGCAGGGTTCTGCTATACCGCGAGGAATACCGTACAGGCCCGCGGTGTCACAGTGAAGATGAGAGCAGACCGCCCAACCGTGAGGGATATTGGAGAGATCGTGGTGGTCGCTATAACCAAGCACAAACTGTTAGCCTGCATTACTGTGGTCAGGAAGATAGACGATGTGGTTCGGCGGTAACCAAACTGGCGGTCAACAAACAATCTAAGCACAAAGAAAACAACTGGCCGCACTACCGTGACGGTTAGCGAAGAAACCGCGAGACATCGGTAGAGGCAAACTGACGGTTAACTGTCCAACCACAAGAGGAAAGATAAGAGCTGGCGGTATCGTGAGAGACTGTGAGGAGGAGGCCGTACAACCATGGACAGGAAAGAGATAGGTCATGGGGCTGCGGTAACCATGTAACCGCAGGCAGTTTTGACAGATTTCGCAGAAGCGCGGTAAGAGGCCCGAATGGCATGTGCAGGAGATGGGAGAAATCCCAACACTCCCCCTTTATCACAACTCCCGCAGGCTTGAACGCCCTGACTGATTCTTTGAAGAACAAAATAGTCAGTCCCCAGTGCCTTGGTAAATATATTAGCATACTGCTCCCCCTTAAATTCAATTTCTGCCATCACTGTGCTCAAGCGAATTCTCACAATGCTCTCTTTTGAATAATTTCTAGATTTACTACGAACGCTGCGACATTCTTCAACACTTCTCATTTGATTCAAACTTTCTCCTTCAACTTTTCAGCAATTTTGAATATCAACAACCTTCTGTATTTCCTTTCTTCAAACATTTTCTTTGATAAATGCAAACTTTGACAGGGTCTTCAACCTCCTCTAGTTTGATATCAACCATCTTCCTTTATCAGCTACTTCCAACTACTGCAACAACGATCTTTTCTACCATATACGCTTAGCAGCTTCAAGCTCTTTGCAAATCTATTTTGTGGCTTTGGCCATCCTCTCCAACTGTGACATCTTCAGGCTTCATCAAATTCCTATTGAGTGGTACATTCTTTTGATCAGCTTCAGCTGAAGACCATCCAATTTCTTTTCTTGACCTTACTCTCTCATTGGCTTCTCCCAATTCTTCAACAAATTTGACAAGAAAATACGACTCTTTAATCATTTAAATTTATGATTTCCTCTGAGGTCTGCAACCTCTTTTCAACTTTCATTCAAAATCTTTGTGTTCTTTCAATCTTCAACTTCCTTTTTTTTTTTAATATATTCCATTATATCAGCTGCTTCTACTATTACATTCTCAGATAGAGGTGGTTTCAGTTTACCACGAACTCACTAGACTGTTTTCATCCCTTCCAAAGATATATGATTTTTTTATCACTTCCCATGGTGGCACGTGTTGGTGCTAGGGAGTCCTGTCATTTGTTTTATCTATTGTCTTCATACTATTGGCTGAGTGTTGCTGCATTTATGTGTTATTTCTTTCTGCAAAAGTTCTTCCTTTCTTTGTTCAATTTCCATTGAATAAAACTTTTCTTCCAAAAGAATTCATCAAATTGTGGGTTCGGCCATACATGACATATTTTAACTGCTATAATTTTTCTAGTTTTTAACCCAAACAAATTTCACACTTAACACCTTCTGATTACCTTCAAACTTCACAAGCAAAAGCAGACTCCAAATCTTTAGTAATAAATTTTGTGACCTCTGTTCTCCAAGTATCGAATGCCTCTTTTCTTAGGCAGCCTATTCAACCCTATCTCTTTGAATTTGGTCATATCTGAATCAGCTATCTCCACTGACAGTCTTCTTTTAATAGAGAAAAAAATAAAATCTTTTTTTCTTTTACAATTTTCTTTCTTGACAATCTTCATATGACTACCTTTTAAAACATCCAAAAATATTACAATAATGGATTCTTTTAATAGCTGTTGTTGTCACAAAATTTGAATTATATATTGGTAGCTTCAACTACGTCTCTAAATCTCTGTAACACTTCACACAAGACCCATCTACACACAATCTTGGAAGTACTTGTGACTTCATCTTGCATATATATAAACTGTGATTGCAGAAAAGTTTTCTCACTTTTCAAAACAGTCAAAATTTTTCAACATAGAAAAATAAAGTCATTCATTATCTATTGCAACAACAGTTTCAACATCTTTGTATCAATTCTTTAAAGTATTAGACTGAAATTTTGCATCATCACTATTTGCAAGTAACTCATTAGACTGCAATTTCCTTTTATTCAAAACATTTTCCATTACTTTTGAACTCTCATTCCTTTCAAAAATTTTATGAACCTTCACATATGAACACTTGTATAGTCTTTTGAACATATCTATTAGCCTCTACCAACTTGATTCACACATCCATCCACAATCCATTCTTTGACACTTTATTCCAACACTTTTCCTCACAATGACTTTTCGAACTACAAACCCTGCACGGGTGTAAATCCCAACACTTTTCTTTGGTGTGTCCTTTTCTATGACAATTTGAACACTCATTACTCTTCATTTCACGAAAAAATATACCTACTCTTGTAGCAGCATTTCCTTTTCCTGGAACATATCCGAGACCTTCATTCTTTGGCCTCATTGTAGCCTCAATTGGCTCCCTTATCCCTTGTTCATTTTTGCCTAGTCCTTGACCAGTGGAACCCATTCTTTTCATGATTTTTAACCTTGCATTTTCTTCACAACAAACATCATCTTTTGCAGATTCTGACACATTATCACAACTAGCCATATTTGCAAATTCATCAACATGTTCATCTATCCACCTTTTATCACCAGCATTATCAACAAAAACAGATTTTTCAAATGAAATACACAAATCTGTTATGTCACATGAGACATCACAAACTGAAAATTTCATTTTCACACAATCATTACATACTCTTAATTTATCATTTTCTTCTTTCAATTTTATGATTTCCTTCATCTGTAAATAGTTTTCCTCTTCAACCCTTTTCAAGATTTTTCCCAAATCTTCATTATTTTTCTCCATCTCATCAAATTGTTTTGCTCTTAGCTCAAATTCTTCATTTCTTTGCTTAATCTTTTCAAAGGATTTCAACCTTTCTTCTAACTCTCCATTTCTAGCTTTAACCTTTCTTAATTCTTTATCTAGATCATCATTTTCTTTTAACAATACCCAGTTCATCTTTAAACAAAATCAACTCTTCCTCTAAAACATCTTTTGCAGATGCCAAATTTTCATTATCTTTCTTAACTCTTTTCCCTACTTTCCCCATTTATAACAGGAAGTTTCAACTTACCTTTTTTGATCTCGTGAGTGAAATTCAGTAGATGGGTCTGCAACTTTTGTTTGTTCTGGAAACGAATGTTCTACACAATCTTTTTCTTTTTCAATAAAGCTTTTGCTTTTTAACAACTTTCAACAATTATCTTCACAAATTTGAAACACCTCCTTGTAACAACTTCTTCTTTCTTGTAGGCTTCTTCATAGCTTCTCATATGTCAGTGATTTCTTTTCTTTGTCTTCAAAATACAACTCTTCTAGATTTTCTCATCAATTTTCCTTCAAGCAATCTCTTTCTTTCTTCTGATGTATACATCCTCCTGTTTACTTCTTTTAGCAACTGGTTAGAAAAACACTTCCTAGAATTTAAACACTCTAAATCTCCCCGTCAGCTAAATTGACTTCAACTTTTTACAAACATTCAACCTTTTTTGATATCTTCCTCTCTAGGAATGAATTCTTACTTACTTGACAACTACATATGACACAAGCAATTTTTCTATTGACAGAGCACTTGAGGCTTCCTAAAGAAAAGACCCTTTTTAAAAAAAACTTTTCTAATCAACTCTCTTCACAAAATGCTAAACCCGGATAAGTTCTTCAGACTTTCTGTCATAACCAGATAGTGATTACTTCACACAGATTCGCCCTAAATTTCAACTCCTAGTGAGCCTGATCGACAAGGCTCTAATACCACATGTGGGAACAATAGGAGGCAAAGAACGAAAAAAAACAACTTCAAATCATTTAAACACAGAAACACAAACCTAAAATCATTCAACATTAATCCAGAAACATTATACTATATTGATCTTTAAAAAATTATATTTCAACTTCTCCATACAGAGCTTCGACTCCTCATTTCTACAATCTTTTCTTCTGCAAAGCATTCATTAATTTTCATACTTCAACATACTTCTGATACATATTATCCTTTCTGCTCTTGGGAGCTGTATGACCTTTTCTTCAACAACTAACTGCATTCACATCGCATCATATATAAAAATACATGGCAGCCCGAATTAAACTCAATTAATTACAATATTAAACACCCTTTAAGAGAGGCCAAGTTGTCATAGTCCAGAGCACATTAAAACATGTCCTATAGCAATAAATTTCCGCTAGCTAGTACACCACAAATAGACGCCGCCAAAGGATCAAAACTGCGCACACAGAGGAACAAGACTGTGGTACCGCGGGGTACCGCTATACCGCGAGGAACACCGTATAGGCCCGTGGTGTCGCGGTGAAGATGAGAGCAAACCGCCCAACCATGAGGGATACTGGAGAGACCGTGGTGGTCTTGGTAACCAAGCACAAACTGCTAGCCCGCATTACTATGGTTAGGAAGAAAAATAGTGTGGTTCAGCGGTAACCAAACTAGCGGTCAACAAACGGTCCAAACACAAAGAAAACAACCGACCGCACTACCGTGGTGGTTAGCGAAGAAACCACGGGACAACGGTACAGGTGAATTGACGGTTAACCACCCAAATGCGGGAGGCAAGAGAAGAGCCGGCGGTATCATGGGAGACTGGGAGGAGGAGGTGGCACAACCACAGACAGGAGAGAGATAGGCCGCGGGGCTGCGGTAACTGTGTAACCGCTGGCAGTTTCGACAGACGACATGGTTGCACGGTAAGAGGCCTGAATGGCATGTGCGAGAGATGGTAGAAATCCCAACAACTGTTTCTAAACTTTATACAACTGGATGTCATCTTTTTGTAGAGTCTCTATTATGGACAATTACTGGGCTCAAATGATAATGGCAGTGGACTACATCAATATATGCAACAAGTTTGTTTTCTTTGATCTACCATATCATATGTTGTCTGCACTTTTATTATATATTAAGCTGACACTATTGTAAATGGGTTGTAGAAGTGACTCCTCTAGTCCTATGTCTGCAATGGATGATTATCAAAGTACATATCTAATGTTAATTTCTGTTTCAAAATTTGCTGCAAAATAATCTCTACAATATTTTGGTGCGGTAAACTTTCTTCTATAACTTGTTTGAGAAACTTGTAATTGAACTTGTGCTAGTTATGGTGAACGTTCTTCTGTAACTTGTTTCCATTGGCAGCAGAGCTTGTCTGCACTACAGGATTGAACTTGGAAATCCAGGCCTGCAGGTAAATAACCATATTGAAAGCTTTTACTATGCCTTACTTGTAGTGTGAGAAGTGTCAGCTAACCTTTGCTAATTTTGTTACAGGTGCATAGCTGAGTTGAGTGGATTGTTTAAAGCGCCAAGCATTTATCATTAAACAACAGTGCAAGTATTTAAACCATCATACATCTTCGACAAAAAAAAAATAATCCTATTATAAATCAATGTCACTGACTTAGGGTTCTGATTTGAAATCATCAAATGTCCTCGTTGATGCCAGCTACAATGCTAAAGTAAGTGCATTTGATTGTAAGGGGAACACTTTCATAGAGAAAATATGTTTCATAATAGTCTTTTCTATTTAATATGGCATGCAGCTTTCAGATTTTTCTATTGCAATAACAGTTTGAGGAGTTATGGTAGAAATTCCTTTTGATGTTCATATCTTGCAATGTATTGGGTCTTGGACCCTGAAATCACTATTTTTTTCTTTAAGAAATCATCATATTTGGCCCAAAAAAAAAAAAAAACTGCTGACCAATATTGACTTAGATTTTCCTTTTTCCTTTTAAAATTTCAGTCATCACTTCCCAAGATTTTCTGATTTTATCCCCTTATTATGCAGCAAACTGGATTTGTTTTCTTATTTCAACTTCAATCTGCATTGATTTTGTCTGTGACTGAATAGACTCCACAATTCCCAGTAATGGCTTCCACAAAATTGAAAAATGACAGTGTTTCTAATGGGAAAATTAAAATATTGAGCACAAGCAGCCAGGATGATGGTTTGCATTTGTGTAAAAGTTTCTAAAGACTTTTCAACAAACAGATTTTGAACATGTTTCTCAAACAGCTATCCTCTTTCTATGCTTCCACATTTTGCATACATGTCTACCATAACGTGTGTATAGAGAGATGATTATGCATGTCTTTATATACAAACACATTTCTTCGAGGCATTTTACCAAACAGTTTACATGCTTAGTTTATGCTTCCACATTTTCATTGACAATCCCCGGTTTCAACACTAGGCAGGAACTACGCTGTACTGCAGCTCTTGATTGATAATTAAACAGTCAATGAAATAATCTTGTTCACAAAATGACTGAAACCTTCGTAACAATGCAAAAATATTTTCCTTTTCAATAAATAAACAAACAGATCGTGAAAAGACTCAAAAATTTATTGATTTTAATTTTTTACATTCAAACATCTAATATAATAAATTAGGATAGCATTGCTAATGTTAAAAAACAGATTCACCCATGATAGTGTCAGAAAGTTATTTTATTTCGAAAAGAATTTGTACCTGACTTTCAGTATTAACATAACAATGAAATGAGATTGTACCTTGGGTGAAAGTAGCGTATACTTCATTATTTATATTACGTCTTTCATTTGTATTTTTGCTTGTACATTGCCATGACGTTTAGTTCATCTGGACTTCAGTATGTGGCATGCCTAGAGACAGCGTGCAATCTACACCACTGCTGAAACTAACAAAACTATTGTGCTTAGAGCTGCTGTAACTTTTCATTAGATAGCCGATAAGGTCCCGCTCCTTCAACTCCCCCACTGGATCAGGTATTACAGAACTACTGCTATTGCTATTATCCAAAATCTCAGTAATTCCAAAAAGAGTTTCACATCAACTCACATTGAAGACGATGCAGTTTTATCAGATGACACCAAAAGGGTAATGTATGATGATGGTGATGATGTAAGTGTGAGTCTCTACATCTGTATTTTGTTTGATTTATTTTGTATGTTTCATTTCCTTCTGGGTCACTATTACACGGTTATAGTAAGTTAGTAACTATCATTTGACCCTACCTTGTTACATAGTTTCAAATGTTTTGAAATAAGAGCTATGGAGCATACCCTGTTAAAAGGTTTCAAGTCTTTAAAACTAAGAGCCATGGAGCTTACCCTGTGAGAAAGTTTCGAATCTTTAGAATAAGAGCTATGAAGCCATGGTAAATCTACCATTGTGCACCAAGCAAAGGAGAAGTAATAGAAATCCTAACCCTATAACCTTAAAGGTGGTTTTAGAAGGCTTAGAGCCAGCCCCCTGTTGCAACAAATCTTGAATTCTGTTGGTCGATGCTCGAAATTTAAACTCTAGCCCAATCTTATTGGGATATAACTGAGCATGACTGCATGGTCATAAGTGGAGCGTCAGGCAAAAGAGAAATAATATGGGGATCCAAAACCTTTTACCTTAATATAGATCTTCGAAAGCTGAGAGTCAGCCCTCTGGTAGAGTAGATTTTGATTTGTATTTGTTAATGTTTGAAGCTTAAACTCTAGCCAATTTCTAGGCTATGGTTCTGTAGAGAGGGGTTAGGATGTGGTTCTATGGAGGGACTTCAAGATCTTAGGAAGCGGTTCTAGAGAGGGATTTCAGGATCTATTTAATGGGATAGGGGTCTCATGAGATAGAAGAAAAATCTATCAAGATGGTGAATGTAGCCCTATATTTTAAATCTCAATTTCTGGTGGGTGTCTTGTTACTCTCCGATAAGCTAGCACAAGCCCACAGGCTGCCTTCTAAAGAGGCTAGTCGATTAGAAAACCTCTTAATTGATAGAATTTTTCAACCCAACCACACAGTCAATTGCTGCATCATCTTCAATGGGAGTTCATGTGAAACTGTTTTTGGTATCATCTTCTTTTCTTCTTCACAGGCGATCAGCAGAGCTTCAGTTCAAGCTCCATCTCCTCCTTGTCCCAGCAATCCATATCCTTGAGAGACATAAATCCACTTCAAAAAAGAAGTCCTCAAATCCGTAAACTCAAATCGAAATCATGAAGCAAAAAGTACAAAACAGTTTTTGATAGACTAATAAGCCACTTTGTCTAAAACACATTTAGAACTCTAGCTTATGATTCAAACCCAATGCTCAACTTAGCGTTGTAAAACCAGGAAGCAACAGGAATTGAAATATATGACCAGAAAACAAACGCCTATGAAAGCTAATGTTAGAAAGATTATACTTTCAAATAGGAGATTGTAACTTGACAACTTGGTACACACACATTGGAGCTATATAAATGTTAAAAACTATCTTTTAACTTATGCTATACAAACCCATACACATATGATATATCTTTCTGGACATATACACAATATGTATCCACAGTCACACCCACATCGATATTCTCCATGTATGAATAATAGAACAGCGAGAACTGGGTTATATAGCATTCTCATTCTATGAATAGCAAAATCTGTCTGGCAGAAATAAAAGGCAATCCATGACAGATTTCGGTATTCGAAGGTAATCTAAAAATAGTTGTCTGCATGATTCTCCAAATCTGACGTACGCAGTGTAACAACCAAATCTTACTGTAATTATTATCTTCATCTTTCTATTTGCAGAAATCGCTGACAGTTCTGCCCTGTGTTTGGCGATTCTTTTTCTGCCCGTCAATATTTCTAACAACTATTTCTTTGTTTCCGGCAAGGCAAAAATATTAAAACGTTTTATTTCTTTTGATTTGAACAAATGATTAATTTTAAAATTTGATTTAAAAAATAATTAAATATATTTTACTTTTATTTATATTTTGTTCATTGTTTTATATTATATTATTTTTATAAAGTAATTTCTTTACGCCGAGAGGCGTAATCCTACAATGGCAGCACAGTCCTTATAGGAGGCCAACACAAGTAACGGTCTTAGCAAAAGTAATTGATTCATATTCCTTAAAGAAAATCCTATCCCCCAGCTGTTAAAAAACAAAGGATGTGGATGGTCTTTGCTGCACGATAGTGGAATAGTAATCGACGGTAGTAGCCGAGAATAGAGTAATTCATATTTGTAGAGCGACAAACATTTTTTTGTGAGCTTCCTTAGCTTGGCTAAAACTCTTCCTTCCCAAGGCCTCACCGTCAGCTTCCTTACCACCACTGCCTGTGTCTGCAAATTGCAATCGCAGGCGGTCGGATCCTCTACTCGTTTCGTTTCCCTTTCTCCCCCGCCCATCCATGGCGTCCCCCCTGGCTGCGAAAGCACTGATACTCTTTCCTTCATCGAGGCCCAGTGGTTGTTTATCTATTCGCACAAGCTTTCCCAGCCGTTCAAAGAGTGGCTGGAGCAGATCATCACAAAGACATCATAGAAGCCAGCCTGCATCATAAGTGACGTCTTCTTACCCTAGACAGCACAATCAGCTTCCAAATTTGGGATCCCGTGTGTTGTGTTTCAAACAACAGGAGCCATGGCTGCTTCTCTTCTACAATATCTCTTTACCCATTCGATCTCGGATGTAATAAGTGATTGTCAAATCATAGAGATTCATCATTGCTGTATCAATGTGAATCTGAGGCGTTCGCAGTTGCCTCCAATGCTGAGAAGCGAGTTAAGCGAGGAGTTCATTTTCCCTTACTCTGAGTGTATCTCCTTACAGCAAGCCTATGCATCGACCGGAGAAAGTTGCGGTGCAACGCTTGTCAATAGTTCATGTGCCTTGCCTATGCCTCCACATTTTGTGTGTATATCTACTCATGCTCTAACGGATGCACATACTCTGCTCCAAAGCGCCCATGTTAGCATAGGCAGGACGCTGGCAAATGTTTTGGGATTTGCTTTACACCTTCAAATGCATCTACTCAAAAATTTCTAAAACCTTTTCAACAAATCCATCTCGTGCATATCCTGCAATCATCGCTGCCCCTGAGACCACATTTCTTTGAGGCATTCTGTCAAACAATTCACACGCCGTGTTTGTGCTTTTGCATTCTGCATACATGTCAAATGAAGGCAGTTGCAACTACAACCCCTGACGAAATTTCCTCCAACTTTTATGATTCGAAGGATTTCCTTACCCTGCTCCAATGCTCCCATTTGTGACAGGCTGGAAGAACGCTGCTAAAGATTGCAGAGTCTGTCCCTACACTGGTCAATTGGATTTATTTGAAAGTTTTCAAAGTCTTTTCAACAAATCTATTTTGTGAGTATCTCGCAATCAGGGCATTCCATGAGAATACATTTCTACATTTCTTTGACGCATCTGTCAAACAATACACATGCCTTGTGTATGCTTCCACAATTGCGTATACTACAATCATGCATTCCATGAGATAAAATCTCTTTGATGTATTCTATCAAGCAGTGCCTTGTCTATGTTTCCACATCTTGCATGCATGTCTACCACGACAGTTGCAAATACAGCATCAACAATATACCTGTATCTTTTACCCTTTGATAGATGTCCACACCCTGTTCAAAGCTCCCATTTTGGCACAAGTAAGGAGGATGCTCACAAAGGTTTTAGAGTCTAGCCTTACACCTGGAAATTCCATTTTCTTGAAAGTTTCCAAAGCCTTTCTACTAGATACATTTTGTGCACATCCTGCAATCATTGAACTCTATGAGCCCACATTTATTTGAGGTATTTTGTCAAATAGTTCGTGTGTCTTGTCTATGCTCACCATATTTTGCCTATGCAGATGTCAAGGATTGTGACTTCAACTTTTAGCAAATTTCCTTATCCATTGACCCCGCCTCTTCATGGAAATTATATGCAATGTTTTTGTTATATACCGGTTAATATTTATATTGTGTCTTACAAATAGTATATATAAAATAATAATAATAATAAAAACATTATAATTAAAGATCAACATTCACCTTCCCATGATGAGGCATTCATTGAGACATTATAAGTCATAGATATCATGTATATATAAAAAAATCCCATTACATGTTGGCTCTTTAAAAATAAAAACATTTTAATTAAAGATCAACATTCACCTTCCCACGATGAGGCATTCATTGAGACATTATAAGTCATAGATATCGATGTATATATAAAAAATCCCATTACATGTTGACTCTTTAAAAAAAAATTACTTACCCTTTTAAGCTTTGACAAAAGTTTATACCTGATAATTAATCGGTATCCATCTATGCAAATAATTACATAAAAGAAGTTGAAAATTATATTATTGAGATTCACTCTAATCAAATGTATCCAAGTATTCATTAATGGTATGAGACTCTACTAAAGGAAGCACTTTGTAGTAATTTATAAATATATATATTTAGATTATATGGAATTATAGATTTTGGTTATGTCCAAATTCTCGATCATTTCTTTTTGTCAAATAATTCAGATTTGCTATGGACAATAAGTTAATATCTAACTATGTTAATAAGAATAGTAACTCAAGTATTGCATTCAAGGTAATTGGTCTAACACAATATCATTTTATTAACATAACAATAGGTCTTTTAATATCTACAAGTTCCTCTTATAATGTTCCATGTGATTAAATAATTTGGGACATTATTTTATTCTTTGATTATAAATTAAAATTTTATAGATCAATATGAAATTAAAAAAAAAAAAAACCTCTTGTCCATCCTTATCCTATTACATAACATCAAAAGAAAACAAAAATAAAAGTATATTGAATTATGGTTAAGGTTAACATTAGGTTTGGGTTCAATTAGAGATAGGGTTAGGGGCAATTAGGAATAAGGTACAATTAGGGATAGTGTTTGGGTTAGGGATGAGTTACAATTAGGGTTAGGGTTCAAAAGGGTTCAATTAGGGTTTTGATTAGGGTTATATTTTATAATTTAGTGATTAAATATAGGGTTATGTATAGAGTTTATTTTGGTATTATACAAATTATATAATGGGAACTTGATTCGAGTTATGATGAACTATTAGGGTTAAATTAGGGTTAGGGTTAGGGTTAGGATTAGGATTTAATACAAGTTAGGTTTAGTTAGGGTTACAACTAGGTCAATTAGGGTTAGCTATATGATTAAATTAATTTAAATTTTTGGTGTTAGGGGTCAATTAGGGTTAGGGCACAATTACAATCAAGGTTAGAATTAAATTTCAAGTAGGGTCAAGGTTAGGGTTCAAATAGGATTAGATATAGAGTTTAATTAAGGTTACTATTAGGGTTAGGGTTAGCATTTAATTAGAGTTCAATTAATGTTAGGTTCAAAATAGGGCTAGGGTAAAGGTTCATTTAATATTGGGGTTGTAATTATAATTAGGCCTCATTAAAGGTTAGGCTTCAATTAAGGTTAGTGTTAGGGTTAACATTAAGTTAGGGTTCAATTCAAGATAAGGTTAGGGACAATTAGGAATAGGATACAATTAGGGATAGTGTTTGGGTTAGGGATGAGTTAGGATTAGGGTTAGGGTTCAAATGGGTTCAATTAGGGTTTTGATTAGGCTTAGATTTTATAAAATTGATTAAATATAAGGTTATGTATAGAGTTTATTTTTGTATTAAATAAATATATAATGGTAACTTGATTTGGGTTATGATGAACTATTAGGGTTAGGGTTAGGATTAGGATTTAATAAGAGTTAGGTTTAGTTAGGGTTACAATTAAGTCAATTACAGTTAGCTATAGGATTAAATTAATTTAAATTTTTAGTGTTAGGGTTCAATTAGGGAACTAGGGCACAGTTACAATTAGGGTTAGGATTAAATTTCAAGTAGGGTTAAGGTTAGGGTTCAATTATAGTTAGGGAACAATTAGAATACAGGTTAGGGTTAAATTTCAAGTAGGGTCAATGTAAGGGTTCAAATAGGATTAGATATAGAGTTTAATTAAGGTTACTATTAGGGTTTAGCATTTAATTAGAGTTAATTAGTGTTAGGTTTAAAATAGGGTTAGGGTAAAGGTTCATTCAATATTGGGGTTGTAATTATAATCAGGCCTATTTCAATGTTAGGGTTCAATTAAGGTTAGTGTTAGGGTTCAATTAGAGATAGGGTTAGGGACAATTAGGAATAGGGTACAATTAGGGATAGTGTTTGGGTTAGGGTTCAAAAGGGTTCAATTAAAGTTTAATTAGGGTTGAGGTAGGTTATGATTAGGGTTTAGTTAGGGTTAGGGTCATGGTAGAGTTCAATTAGGGTTAAGTTTATAAGATAAAACTTGAGGTAAATTTTATGGTTAAGGTTAGGAATCAATTAGGGTTATGGTTCAATTAGGATTATGCATAATTAAGGCTAGGATTAGGGTAATATTAGGTTAGGGTAAAGGTTCAATTAGGGTTATCATCACGAATAGGTTTATCATCACAAATAGGATTAAGGTTAGGATTAGGATTAGGGTTAGTGTTAGGGTTAGGATTAGGGTTAGGGTTAGGTTTATCATCACAAATATGGTTAGGGTTAGGGTTAGGATTACGGTTGAGCTTCAAATAGGGTTATCATCAGGGTTAGGCTTACAATCCAATCAAGGTTAGGTTTAGGGTTTAATTACAATTCTAAAATAAATCTTTGGTTACACTTAAGGTTAGGGTTAGGGTTAGGATTAGCATTAGGGTAAGTGTTAGGGTTAGGGTTAGGGTTATGATTAGGGTTAGTTTTAGGGTTGGGGTTATAATCACAAATAGGTTTATCATCACGAATATGGATTAAGGTTAGGGTTAGGGTTAGGATTATGGCTAGCGTTAGGGATAAGTTTATAAATGATAAAATATAGCAATTTGGTTATGGTTAGAGTTAAAATTGGGACTAGGGTTGGGGTTATCATCATGAATAGGGATTAGGGTTAGTGTTATGGTTATGGTTATGGTTATGGTTATGGTTATGGTTAGGGTTAGGGTTATCATCACGAATAGGATTATCATCACAAATAGGATTAGGGTTAGGGTTATGGTTAGGGTTAGGGATAGGTTTATAAATGATAAAGTATAATAATTTGGTTAGGGTTAGATTTAAAATTGGGATTAGGGTTGGGGTTATCATCACGAGTAGGGATTAGGGTTAGGGTTAGGGTTAGGGTTATAGTTAGTGTTAGGGTTAGTGTTAGGGTTAGGGTTAGGGTTAAGGTTAAGATTATGGATATGGTTAGGGATAGGTTTATAAATGATAAAATATAGTAATTTGGTTAGCGTTAGAGTTAAAATTGGGATTAGGGTTGGGGTTATCATCACGAATAGGATTAGGATTATCATCACGTCGCGGTTGCTACTAGCTTATCTATCTTAATATATTAAGATATATATATTATACGTTGAGAGATTTCATTTTCTCGACATATTTTTTAAATTCAAAAAAAGAAAAAAAAAATACACCCAGAAAATGATATCTCTCGGTGTATAATATATATATCTTAATATATTAAGATAGATAAGCTAGTTTATACATAATAATACATTAAAATCAATTTTAAAGATAAATTTTAATTTATATAAAATAATTTAAATAATTGAAAAAAATTGAATAACTTTTTTTTTCGTTCTTCATGAATAATTGATTTTGAAATTTGATCTTTGATTTTAAAAATATTTATTAATATATAAAAAATATCATATCTATAATTAAAATTTTAACTAATTTAAATAACATAAAAAATCTCCATTATTATATTTAAAAAATATTTATTATTAATAATTATATTTTAAATTTTTCTTTAAAATATTGATTTTAAAAAAGAAAAACTTTAATGTAATTAAAAAATATTTATCATGAATAATTATATTTTAAAATTTTCTGTAAAATATTGATTTAAAAATAAAAAACAACTTTAATAATATTTTACAATAAAAATATGAAACAATATCAAAAAATGATTAAACTTATTAATTTTTCTTGTGACTTTAACAATTTTTATATTGTTTATTTTTATTTTTACTATTCTATTTGAAGTAATGTTTTAATTTTTTAGATTTAATTTATTTAAGAATTAACTATATTCATATTTAAGCTCATAATTTGTTTTAATTTTTTAGATTGAATTTATTTAAGAATTAACTATATTCATATTTAAGCTCATAATTTTATATTTGTTTAATATTGAATTTAAATTTTAATTAATTTTAAAATTGTTTGTAATATAACAACTATATTTTTTAGATACATATCTTACTAATATTTCATTTCTAATAAATTAAAAAAACTTAGTTTTACATTTTAATTTAATTATATATTAACTTAAGAAGTTGATTATTTATTATTAGTTTTTTAAAATTACTAATTTTATTAATATTTAGATTTTGCATTTAGTTTATTCATTTTTAATTTTTAATTTTGATTTAAGTTTGAAATTTATTTTAATTATTTGTCTTTTGATGAAATTACAAATAATAATTAAACATTATTAGTATTAATTTATAGTTATTTATCTTATTAAAACTTTAAATTATAAAATAATTATATTTTGATTTTTTATTTTAATTGATATAATAAAATAAATTTCAAACTTAAATTCTAAATCAAAAGTTAGTGAGCAAGTGAAAGAGAGAGACTAACATTTGATTAGTCATTTCATGTCAATAATACAAGAATAGAGTGTGTCCTTGGGGAGTTGTACTTAGGTTGGCATGTCATTTGATTAAGGATATGAAAATTCACTTTTTAGACATTGTCAATGTACCCATTGCACACTTAAGGAGGAAAGTAGATAGAGAGAGAAAGAAAGAAAAGAAAGTGGAAGAGAGAAGGGAGAGGGAGATAAGATAAGATATAGAGAGGCAAAGAGAGAAAAAAGAGAAAGGAAGAGAGAGAAAGAGAGGGGGAGAAAATGAGACAACGGAGGAAAAAGAGAGGTAGATAGACAAAGAGAGAGTTAGAGAGAGAGAAACAAAGATATAAATGGAGGGATAAAGAGGGAGAGGGAGATAAAAAAAGAGAGAAGAGAGAAACAAAGATAGGGATAGAGAGAGAAACAAAGATAGATATGAAGGGATAAAGAGGGAGATACAAAAGAGAGGAGAGAGAAACAAAGATAGGGATAGAGAGATATATAAGGAAACAAAGAGATAGAAATAGAGATAGAGATACAAAGATAGAGATAGAGAGATAGAGGAATAAAGAGAGGAAAATAAAGAAGAGGAAAGACATAGATATAAAGTCGCATAGAGAGAAAGATAAAGAGATAGAGAGACAGAGAGAAATAGGAGACAAATATATAGAGAGGTAGAGAAATTGATAGATCAAGAGGGAGAGGGGAGAGGGGAGAGAAAGAGAAAGAGATAAATAAGGATAGAAAAATAGAGTAAGGGAGAGAGAGATATAGAGAGGGAAAGAGAAGGGGAGAAAGAGGAAAATAGAAAAAGATAGATAGAGGAAGATAAACATAGAGAGAAATAGGGGAGAGAGGGGATGATAGAGATTGAAAAACATAGAGATAGAGAGGGAGACAGAGATACAAAGAGATCTCTTTCTCTTCCCATCTCTCTCCATATCTCCCTATCTCTACCTCTTTCTTTCTCTCTATAGATATCTCTATCTACATCTCTTTATATATAATTTTTTATCTCTATCTTTATATCCCTCTACGTCTCCCTCTCTCTTTGGCTCTCCCTCTTTCTATCTCTACTTCTCCCTCTCTATCTTCCTTTTCCTCTCTCCATCTCCATCTTCCTCTCTATCTCTCTCCCCTATCTCTTTATCCTTATCTCTCCTTACATCTCTCTCCTCTTCCCCTCTATCTTTCTCATTATATATATATATATATTTATCTCTCCCTCTTTCTATCCCTATCTCTCCCTATCTCCCTATCACTCCCTATTCTTATATCTCTAAAACTTATCTATCCTCTCTCTATTTCTCTTCCTCATTCTCCCTCCCTCTCTACCTATTTATATATTTCTCTATCTCTATCTCCATATATATCCCTCTCACTCACACACACTCACTAATTAGATCCCCTCTTATCTTTGTCTCTATATCTCTCTCTCTCTCACACACTCCTACTTTCTCTCTCCCTATCTCTATCTCTATCATCTTATCTCTCCCCCCCTCTATCTCTCTCTCCCTCTCTATTTATTGTCTCTATCACCTTTTTTATCTCTCCCTCTCCCTCTCTATCTATATCTCATTATCTCTATCTCTCTCTTATTCACTCCATCTTTTGTACTCTCTCTATATTCCTCTCTCTAGCTCTCTCTATTTATCACTTCCTATATCTTTGACTTTCTCTATCTCCCACTCAAATTGTCTCCCTCTTTCTATCTCTATTTCTCTCTTCCTATTCCTCTCTCCTTCCATCTTTCCCACTCCTTTCTATCCTCTATGTCTCCTTTCTATCCTTATCGCCCCCTCTTTATATCCCTGTCTCTTCTTCTCTTCCTATCACTCCATATTTCTATCTCTTTACCTCTCCTCTCTCCTCTCTCCTCTCTCTATTTATCTCCTTCCCTCTTCCTCCCTATCCATCTATTTATATATCTATATCCATCTCTATCTCTTTCTCCCTCTCTCTACGACTTGTCTTTGTCACCTTGTTTTTCTCTCACTCTATTCCATCATTCTTTGTCAATATATCTCATTATATCTACCTCTCTCTCTCTCTTATTCACTCTCCTTCTACTCTATAGCTCTATCTCTCTATTTCTCTCTATCTCACTCCCACTCCTCTCTATCTCTTTCTATCCATATCTCTCTACCTCTATCTCTCCATCTCTCTATCTCTATCTCTTTCCCTCTCTCTCTCATTCACTCCATCTCATTTAATCTATATCTCTATCTTTATTTCTCTCTCTATCTCCCTCTCACTTTTCTCTCTATCTCTTTCTATGCATATCTTGCCCTACCTCTATATCCTTATCTCTCTATATCACCCTCTATCTATATATCTCTCTCTATTTATTGCACTCTCTCTCTCCCCCCCCTCTTCTCTCTTTCTCCCTCCTCTACCTATCTCTCTCCATATATATCTCTACCTCTCTCTCCCTTTCGCTTCCCATATATCTCCATATCTCGCTCTTTCTCTTCCCGTATATCTCTATCTCTCCCTATTTATCTCTCTATCTATCTATCTCCGCTTATTTCTCTCTTTGTCTCTCCATCTCTATTTTTTATCTCTACTTCTCTTTATTTGTCTATCTTTGTCTCCCTCTCCCCCTCTATATCTCCTTATATCTCTATCTCACCATCTGTATCTATCTCTATCTCTATCTCTTCCTCTCCCTCTCCCTCTATATCTCTCTATCTCTTCCCTCTATCTATCTCCCTCTGTCTCTCCATATTTATCTCTCCATCTCCCTCTCTATCTCTCTATCTTTTTTGTCTCCCTCTTCCTCTCTTGATTTATCTTCATATTTACCTCTATCTTCCTCTCTCACCCTCTATCTCTAGACACGCCTCCCTCTCTCTCTCCCTTTCCCTCTTCCTAGACCTCTATATCTCTATCTCTTTTCCTCTATATCTCTATATCTTTCTCTACCAATGTATCTCGCCCTCTCTCTACTTCTCTTTTTTATATCACTTTGTATCTCTATCTTTATCTTTCTATCTCTCCTTCTCTCATTCTCTACCTCTTTCTATATATATATCACTTCCTATATATTTATCTTTCTATCTCCCCCTCTCATTGTCTCCCTCTCTTCCTCTCCATTTCCATCTCTCTTTGTATATATATTTCTTCCTCTCCCCTTCCAAATCTCCCTATATATATTTATCTCTCTTATCACCTCTATCTTCCCAAGTTATATCTATATATCTATCTTATTTCTATCCCCAACTCTCCCTCTTTCTATCCCTCTCTCTCCCTCTCTTCCTATCACTTTGTCTTATATCTCTCTACTTCTCTCTCCTCTCTATATTTTTGTCCATCCCTCTCCCCCCCTCTCTATCAACTCTCTCTACATCATATACATACACTCTTAATTTTCCCCTCCCTATATCTATCTCTCTATCTTTCCCTCTCTCTATATCTCTCTATGTTACTTATCTTTGTCACCCTCTTTCTCTCTCACTCATGCCCCCTCTATCTTTATATCCCTATCTCTCCCCCCTATCTATCTATAACTCATTATCTCTACCTCCCTCTCTTATTCACTCTATCTCTCCTAATATATATATTATATATATAACCCTCTCCCTCATCTCTTTATATCTCTTTTTATCTATATCTCTCTATCTATATCTCTCTATCTATATCTCCCTATCCCTCTCCATATTCCTCCCCATCTCTATATATCCCTCTATCATATCACTTCCACTCTCCCACTCTATCTATTGAGCTAGATATCTCCCTCTCTCTCTCCTCTCCCACTCTCCCTCCATCTCTCCCTCCATCTCTCTTAATCTATATCTATCTCTCTATTTATCACTTGTCTATCCATCTCTCTATAATCACCCTCTATCTACATCTCTCCCTCCTCTCCCTCACTCCTCGCTTTTTTCTCTCTCCCTCTCTCCCTCTCTTCCCTCTCTTCTCTCTCCCTCTTGTACCTAACTCTCTCCCTTTCTCTATCTCTTCCCATCTCTCACTTCCTCACTCCGTCCCTATCCCCCTATCTATCTCTTTATCTCTAAGTCTCTCCTTATTTCTCTTCCTATACATCTAAATCTTTCTCTCTCTTCCCTTATATATCTATCTCTCCCTCTTACTCTCTCCATCTCTCTATCTCCCCCTCTCTCCATCTCCATTTTACTATATCTACTTCTATTTGTTTGTCTATCTCTTTGTCTCTCCCCCTCTCCCCCTCTCTCTATATGTCCTTACATCTTTCTCTATCACTCTATCTCACCAACTATATCTCTCCCTCTCTATATTTATCTCCACATCTACCTTTTTCTATCTCTCTATCTATTTCTATCCATCTTCCTCTCTCCCTCTATCTTCAACTCCCTATCCATCTATCTCTCTCCCTCTCTCTTCCTCTCCCTCTTTCTAGACCTCCATATCTATATCTCTTTACCTCTCTATCTTTATCTCTCCATATTTCTTCTTCCATATCTCCTATCTCTATCTCATTACTTCTTCATCTCTCTCTACCCCTATATCTCTCCCTTTCACTACATCTCTCTATATATCACTTTTTATCTCTCCCTCTCTCTCCCTTTTATATACTTCTCTCTTCCATCGCTATTTATTCCTCTCACATATATCTCTTTATCCCTCCCTCTCCTTCTCTAGCTCCATCTCCATCTCTATATTTTTCACTATCTTTATCCTCTAAATCTATCTCCTTACGCCTCTCTCTCACTCTCTCTCTTATCTCTTCCTCACTCCTCATTGTAAAAATAATATGAGTCTATTGATAATGGATTGTGATTATCTTCTCAAGATTCAAAGGTATTGTTTCAATTATGTTTGGATATATGTAAGTGGATGCATTATTGATTTGAAGCTATCACTCCTTCATTGAGACCTTTGTTGCACAAACAACATCATTTGCTAAGTGGCCTACAAATTGATCTCACGAATTGCACAAATGCATGCAAAAATGAGACCACATTTTCCCTAATTGACCTTTCACACCTCTTCAGCATACAGGCATTGCACACCAAGGTGGGATTGCTAGTAATATTCCTTTGTTACCAAAAACACAACAAGAGACCTTTGTTGAATAAGATGGCCCATATAAAACCATTTTAATATGAAAACATGCATTTATTGTTTGTTTGCATGCTTACATACATAATATTCCTAATCCAATTGGAAATGGGTGGGGATTTGAATGAATTTTGTCACCCTGGATGTAAGACCCCTTCGTTTTTCTCTTTTGATCGAATAGTGTTCTATTTGGTTAGGTCTTATTTTCTATTAGTACCTTGACTATGTACTTGGTTACAATTGATCACTATTTTACTATGATGTATCTTGATGTAATGGTACTATATTTTGATATGATTATTATGGCATGTTCTGAATTAACATAAGTGGATATTTAAATTTATGATGTTCATGCTTTTGATTATGTTGCTATGTTAGATTTGTCAGTTAGTAATATTGTATTGGTGAAGGGGACGGATCGCATCACTCGCTTGCGAGTGCCCTACAATTCTGTGATTCCCTCTTCATGGTGTGTTTTAATTATGACATATATATGCATGTGGATATACTCTTCATTCGCAGGTTGACAAGTACAGGACATCGACTCCACCTGGTTTCACAGGTTTGAGCGTGTCCATTGCCCAACGGTATTCGATTGGGAGATAGTAGCTAGGTTTTCCATGCCAAGTCATCACCCTAGTCATAGTGTGTCGTCGGTCTTAGTGTGGTCCAATTGTTTTAATATTGTTTAATTTGCCTTGATTTTATTTATATTGTAAGTTGAAAAGGGTAGTTAAATGACTTTATGTATTTAAGTTGATGATTGGATTAATCTGGTTATAGTGTGAAAAATGTTATTTAAGTTACTAATTAATTTAATTTAATTAATAAAATAATTTAATCTTGGATTAGATTCTTTTTATTGAATTAAATAAATAAATTAGATTGAATTAAGATATTCATTTTGAAATTAATAGATGTTTTGTTGGATTGTGAAAAATTGGAAAAATGTTTTAATTTGCAATTGTTTGAGAAAATTGAATGGAAAATGAAATTAGAAGATATTTTCTGTTTTCTATTTTTGGAAATTTATTATGGTGGTTGTAGAGATATTTTGATTTTTTTTGGTTATTATGGATTTTCATGGAGTTTTTGGGAGAGCTTGAAAAATTGGAAAAAGAAATAAGGAAAGGAAAATTGCTGGTTTTGATTTTGGATTTGGAGAAGCTGATTTGGAATTTTTGAAATGATCTGGAATAGAGGAGAAGGCTTTGCTTTTTTATCAGATATCAAGATTCTAAAATCAAGTTCTTTCAATCAATAGTTTCATTTTGAAAGGTTACACAGTTTGGTTATGCTGTTGGAAATTATTTAAATTCTGTTTGTGGATTGCAAAAAAAAAACCCATGTTGAATATGAATTTTGTTTGCAAAATATCTGTTTGGAAATGAATTGCTTCAAGAGAAATATTGGTGTTCTTGGCTGCAAAATATTATTTCAATTTTGGTTGTTCAAATTAGTTTTGTAAAATAGTATGTGGGTATTTAAATATATGTATATATTCATTGGAACAAATATATATATATATATATATATATATATATATATATATATATATATATATATATATATATTTTATGCATGAAAATATTGAGGGTTATGCTGGTAAAGTTTTCTTAAAAAAAATAAATAAAAAAATATACCCCCCCTGTCAAAAAGGCGGATTTCAAAATCTGCAGGAAATTATTGAGGAAATTTTTTATCAAAAAAAAATTTAATTGTTTTGGTTTTGAGGGCATTGGGGCTCGACCCACAACCGCCCCCATGGGAGGTGCTATGGGGAGCCGCGCCACCACCCCCACCGTCCGCTTGATGGCTTAGCACCATGCCACCACAGTGGTGGTCGGCTATGCTAAGCACAACTGAGCCACCCACTGTGGTGGATGGCGGTGCACAACCACTGACCACCATCGCCTGGCCTGACCTCCGCTCTGCCCTACGCCCAGCCACCGCCGCTGCCTACAAACCGTGACCGGGGCCCAAACCCTCCACCCGACCTTATGCACGCGACCCGAGCAATGCACGACCACCCAACCTTTAGGGTTGGCTCACGACTCGAGGCACGAATAGGGTTGTTTGTTTCAAAAAAAAAATCTTTAATTTATTATTTAATATTATTTATATATAATATTAGAGTATTAGTATATATATATTAATCATATATATATATATTTAATATTTAATATTATATGTATATAATATTAGAAAATTAATTTAAATATTTCTATAGTTGAGAATATGATTTTAATATACATATATATAAATGAGTGAAATAAAAGCATAATTTAAATGTAATTATGAAATTTAAACTGATGTGCAAAAGTTCAAATTATTGATTTGATTTAAATGTAATTGAAAAATTTAAAATATTGGATTTGTAAGTAATGTGTTAATAATGAAATTAATTGATTTATGTAAAAATGATTTAGTATGCAAGGACGAATGGTTATTTATTTTAAAGTGATTTATTCTGAGTTATAGATGAGAATGCTTATTTATTATTTAAAGGCAATTAGGAAATTAAATGTTTGGTTAGATTTCATCTTTTGTCTTGACAAGATGTTGTTAAATTAAGTTTTATTGATGCAATAAATTACTGAATGTGATGAGGAAATGGATTTAGAATATCCAAAGGTAGTTTCTTTCAATTGCATTCAGTGAACATTTCCTTCGCATTCTTGTTTTGGGGAATGGAGAACTATTGAGTTTATTAAGTCTTCTAGATGGGGTTTTCAGTTATGTGGATTGTCGTATTGTGTTGTCAACCTGTTATGAATTTCCTTGGGTAGTGCATGGTGTCTAGTCAGTGTTTACCTGGTTACCACGAACAAGGATGTTTTGTGCCTCCTTGGATTAGGAGTGGATTATGTGATTTGTGACTCCTTGTAAGGAGTGGCCTTGTTTTGGTTGTACCTCTAGTGTTAGAGTGAGTGTCTTTTTAGGTATCCTCCTAGAGTTGGAGTGGTTGCAACATCTGTTGTGTGTGCATTTGGGTTCCCTTGGTAATTGGTTCGATTGTGTGTTGTCAAGTAGAAGAGTGACTTCTGTAGGGGCCAAAGCCCAAAGAGGTAAACTGGGAAACCTTCGGGGGTGGTTTAATCAAGTGATAACTAAAACAAAACTTAGAATATTAGGTGGTACTTCTCACTAATCAAGATAATTTTGCCTCACTCATAGACACAAGGGCTCGTTTAGACTTGGGATGAGTGGGAAGGCTTAGAATGGTAAGGTCATCTATCTTGTTTATACGAAAGGTATTTGATTTCGCATGAGTGAGTATGGGGGCTGGGATTCGGTTGAGGCCACTAGGATAACCCTTAGTGGGGGCCAGAGCCTATGAAGATTCCCAGAGGACAACCCATGACGAGTTGTGTGATGAAACTCTATCTAGGACAACAATTGGTATTTGATTATTATGGGTATGGTTTCCTTAACATACTTGATGTGACCATAGTTGGTATTTGATTATTATGGGTATGGTTTCCTTAACATACTTGATGTGACCATAGTTGGTATTCAATTATTATGTGTATGGTTCTCTTAACATACTTGATCAACTTTATTTTTGGAAGCAATGTGATGATGTTGAGTTGTACTTGTGTTGTACATGTGTTTGGTTGTGTCAGTTGGTTCAGTTATGTTTTACCCTATGTCTAGAGGTAGATGGTTTTGGCTAGGATTCCTTGTTACTATCTCCTAGCACGAGGGGTGGGCCTTTGGGTTCCACTTGGTTGGGTGGCATGCACCTTAATCCATTGGGCTTTCTTCATGTTCATGTGGACGAAACTTCCAGTTGGAGAGCCCGTTGGTTTTAGTTTCAGTTCTTGCTTTATTTTATTTCAGTCGTTCTTGTAATTTATTACCCCTCTTTAGTTATCGAGGTGGAAAGTTGTAACTGTAACCTTATTTATTGGACTTGCCTCATTCGAGGAATGAGAGTTGTAATTGTAATATTTAATTACAAATAAATGAAATTGAAAGTCATCGTTTATGCTTTGATGTAATTTATCTTGTATGGAATGTATGCGTCCTTATTATCTTAAGTAGATAAATGTTATGGATTCAATTATGTTGTTGTGGGTTATTAAGTAATCTCAGTCTCGTAACCTTAGGGGATGTTTGCAATGGGTAGCGAGCTTGTATATTAATTGTACGTAAACAAAAAAAATTAGTACGTTTAAGTAGTTATTTGCAACTTCCTCTAGGGTTGCATGGCGGGGCGTTACACTGAACCAAGTATGTTCAAAATTACCACATAAGATTCCAAATTATCTTAGTTACTTATTATCAATAAAATCATAGAGGAATCAATTGGAATGAAGTCAAATGTTGTGATTAAAACTTTGGCATGTATCCAAATTATGGAATTATGTAACTACCATTTATACATGTATGAATAAAGGATGTTTTGCTATCTTGTTAAATATGTAGTAGTAATTTTGTTTCACTCTAATCAAGTGAATTTTATGTGTTATAACAACCTAAAAACAATTTGAAACTATATTTGGTAGACATTAAATGCAAATCACAAATCTTTGCAATTGCTCTTTAGAATTTTATTGTTTTCTTGTGTTCTTCTTAGTATGTTTTAGGAATTATATTGATCCTACTTTCTTATATAATCTCCAAAAGCTTTATTTATAGATAATATTAAACCATTACTATTGAGGTGTTTATACTATTTGTATCTCACAAATCCATCGAAATTTGAGTTAGAATGAGCACACCATGAAGGGAAAACTTGAATCTCACTAAAAAGTGAATGCAACTTGGAATGAGCAAGGATTGTTGAGGTAAAACATACAAAAACTTGATCAACTAGAGGAATCTTGTGACCAAATTATCAATATATGATTGTAATTTTATAATAATATAAATATCAATGTTAAAATAATAAGATTTATAAAGCTAGGTGGATCAAATAAGAAAATCTTAAAATATAGTAAAGATGTCATCTTACAAACTAACACTCACTCATTTACTAATTGGACAAGAAAAATGAATAACCTAGGGAAAAAATATGCTAACCTATATAGAATAGATGATTTTATTAAAATCAATAACTAGTAGGAAGCAACTGTTAAAATCTACTTTACAAAGAAAAAAGTTGTGTTATTATAACCTTGACTACAAAGTATTTTGACATAATTATTTCCATACTATCATACACAATCTCTAGATTGATTTCCTTAGCTAGGTATATTTTTCCTACACAATATTTAAATTTTCCATCCCTATTGGAAGGAAAAAATGTGCTCATGGTATATTACACATATTGAGATTGATGAACAAAGAGCTAGAGGCACAAACTCATAAATCATTCATTCATCTTCAACATATACAACATTACATTCTATGGATTTATAAATGCTTCCATCCTTTTAGCTACCCAAACCACTAACTACCAACTAACACATAGATAATAACTAACTAAAAACTAGCATCTAATAAATTAGCATTAAAATATTATTTTATTATTCATTACATTATTCTATATCGTGCACTAATAATTTCTAATGCCCCCAATAATGCTAACATAGATAATTTATTTTGGTGTTATAGTATCAACAATTAGTCTATCTCATATTCATCCCCTTCAATGAAATTTTTTCTATGGATGCCAATTTCTATTGATAATTCATCCAATTACAATATGTAAATATAAAATACGTTACACCCTAATGACTCCAAAATCCTAGTATCTCCTCTAAATTAAATTAGTTGTAACTATTCAAATGGCTCCATCTTCTGCATCAAACAATGAATTATTATAAATATTATTCTCAATTTTTTGTAAGCTTTGTTCTCTTCATCATCTATTCAAAATATTTTGAATTTCTATTTTTTGTTAAGAAATGAGAAGGATGTTGCAATTTTAGTGAGGTGTTAAATTTCCATTTTAAAATCAAAACAATGTACCAAAAATAGAATGATACCTAATGAGAATTTGATTTCTCCTTTGCATAGTTTGATTATCAATCAAAGAGAACATAATATATCCATACCAAGTTTGAAACAAATAAATCTTATAATTGAAAGATAAAAATATTTTTCTCAACCACCTTAACCTCGTGCACTTTTCTACACCACCTTAGATTTTTGTAATTTTGAATGTATACATATTTTAATTTTATTTTTCTATTTTTTTATATGAAATGAACAAAATGGAGTGAATAATATGAAAGGATTGAACAATATAGAGATAGGAGAGAAACTAGATGAAGGAACAAGATGGATAAAGAAGTAAACCAAATATAGATAGATGGCGAAGTCAATAGATTTGCATGTTGTTTGTTTTGTGCCTTTTTTAATAAAATGAAATAATGATATATAAATGGATGATGAAATCAATATATTTGCATGTGGTAAAAAAATCTGGTCTATTAATATAATGCAAGAATAGTGGATATATAATAATGAATTTTACATGTGGTCCTCATTGCATCATCATCAAGGATGCGGACCCCTTCAAGGAGAAAGAAAGACAAGTGAATAGGAGGTCCGGGAAAACTACTTTGATACCATATTTAAAATTGGAAAGACAAAAAGCACAAGGCTCCAATACACAAACTAAGTCATTTATCTTCAACATTTACATCATTACATTGTATGGCTTTATAAAGCCTTTTCTAACTACCCAAGCCATTAAATACCAAATAACACATAACACATAACTAACTAAAAACTAACATATAATAAATCAACTTTGAAACATTACTTCAATATTTATTGATAATTCTAACACTACATTGGAAGCTAAATTGTGGATACTTAAAATAATTATGTATAACTTGAGAATTGAGGTAATCTTATTTCTTAAACCGTAATTATAAATATTATGAATCCTTAAAGATTTTATTATATAAATATATTTCATCTAATGAAGATCTAGCCAAAATTAATAATCTTAAATAAATCTAAACAAATATAAAAACCTTAATAGCACATGTTAAGTTAATAAATTCTTAATGAAGAATGAATACAATAGTTGTTGTTTGTGTGTAAAGCTATGAGTGTTATATGGTGTATAAATTTACAAGTATGATTTGATAAATAAGTGCCAACCTATAATGAGTTATGATACTTTGAAGTTAGTCAACTAGTAGTTAGGACCTTCAGAGCTAGTGAAACTTTGTAATTGATCTAGTGAACAATTGTTGGTGAGATGCATTATGTGTTCACTTGCGTTTATGTGTATAATGTATGTTGAGGTCAATGTATTTTCTATGTAGTAAATTTGAATGCATTTAATGACACTTTCATCATGGAATATACATTTCGTTAATTCAACACTTGTTGATGGATGAAATGAATAGGTAATTCATCAATAATTGGGTTCATATGATTCATTTTTCTCCTAGCTAGCGTATTTTATAGGATTGAAGGCTAAGAAAAATGCCATACTTATCTATGTTTAATATATGTTGCATAGAACTAACAATCTATTCATCTTCCTTTTTCTATAACTATCTTCATATCTTCCATAGCATATTTTTTAAATTGCTTCTTGTTTGGAATTCAAGATGTACATGATTCCTAGTATTTCTAGTTCTAAATTTTCTTATTGAGTGGTGATGAGAAATAAATAGGCTCTTATACCAAGTGTTGAAAAATCCAATCTCTATCTAAATATGATACCAATGGATGAGATACAAGGTTTAGACTAGAACAACATGAAAATATCAAATTATATGCAAATTTGAATATTAAGTTTCATTAAAATGGAATTACCATGATTAGAGTCATCTTCTTCATTATGTAAAAAAATCATTAACTACATTTGCTTCAAACACTTTATTCAAATTATCCCAATTTTTTTATGATGATTTGTCTAAATCTATATGATATAATTTAGTGGCGTAAAGAGTAAGACCAGTAATAAATTTTGCTTTATCATCTCTTTTATGCCATTCCAATAATTTATTCACATTTATAGGTAGTGTTTCAATCTCATTCACTATTTCCCATAAATTTTTATTCATTAGTAGTATTTGATTTGATTTTCTTTTCAACTATGAAAATTAAAACCAAAATACTTACCTAATGAAATCTCCATTTTGAGAAAATAAATTAATACCAATCTTATAACTCCAAAAAAATTAATATCAACTAAATATATTAATTCTTCTTCTTATTAAGCATTTTCCCCTAGAACAAATACATGTTTTTAAAGTCTTAAAAAAAATGAAGCATTATAGTGGAGGTTGGTAAATGAGAAAATCATCTGACCAATTTGTAGCATGAAAGGACACCAAGATACCCCTAACCACTTTATCGTCTTAAGATAATGAGGGAACTTATCATTTATCATAGTCACTTAAAAAAATAGTTCAAAAAATTCTTATTTGAATTGCAAGTTATTATGTTGTATTGATGTGCTGCAAAAATATTATCACTTTATGCCTTCCATGTTTCCACTATAAAGTTTGTTGAATCTCAAATTTGGATGCAATCTCTTTTATTCATTCAACACACAAATAATTCTTCCATGTTTCCACTACATGTTTTATTGAGTACCAAATTTGTATGCAATTTCTTTTTCATACAACACATAAATAGTTTTTTCTTTTGTGATTAATCTTTTTGAAGAATTTTCTTCTTTGCATCAATTGGACTGTCCTCACAATTCTCATAGCTCTCATTCTTTTAATAGAATTTCACATAAATAATTATATTCTAACATTATTTTGAAAAAATAAGAGAATTACATTTGCATAGTAATAAACACAAAATGATAATAATATTGTTGAGAGTTGATTCAAAGAATGCATTACAATATGGCTTTTCTAAAACCTCTCAAATGCAACTTCTCTAAACTATCAATTTATAAAAATATAACTAATTATTTAATAACAAAAATAAACAAATCACTAAAGTGACTTAATTAAGATAAACCTTAATATTATAAAAAAACCTAAATCAAAATATGGGATTGAAAGTAGGAGCAGTGTTGGTTGAAGTACTCCAACAAGATTTGTACAGTTGAAATCTATAAACATTGTTATCTAGTGATGATATCTTGTACAATCCACCAAATGGAATAGTGTGTTGTATGCAGCTTCCAATTCAGGATAAAAACAAGAAACCAAAATTTGAGCTTTGTCCAATCAATTGCTGCATTTTTTCAATGACAAAAAGTAATGGATTGTTATCTTTTTATTTTAGAAAATATTAAACTATCTGTGATTGATATACAGTTACCAAAAAACTTAAGTGCACGGGGCAGCATAAGATAGGCTGAACATAAACTTAGTGTAATTCCAACACTTATTTGATAATTAAACAACCAATGAAATAACTACCACACTAAGTTTTGATCAAAATCTTGTTTACAAAATGACTGCAACCTTTGTAAAAATGCAGAAATGTTTTCCTTTTTAATAAATAAACAAACAGATCTTAAAAAGAATCAAACAAATTAAAGATTTTAAATTTTTTACAATCAAATATATAATATAATAAATTAGGATAACATTGCTAATGTTAGAAAACAGATTCACCCATGATATTGTAAAGAATTTTTTACAGAATTTCAGTATTAAAACAACAATGAAATGAGATTGTACCTTGGATGAAAGTAGTGTATACTTCATTATTTCTATTATGTCTTTCATTTGTTTTTTTTCTTGTACATTGCCATGACTTTTAGTTCATCTAGACTTGGCCCAATATGGGACATTCCCAGAGACAGCGTGCAATCTACATCATTGCTGAAACTAGCAAAACTATTGTACTTAGAGTTGCTGTAAATCTTCATTACACAGTTGATCAACACTTACAGAACTAAAACTGATGGCCATGTACAAGCAAAAAAGAACAAATCCAGACTCTCCAAAAATAGTTCAAGCTCCGTCCCCTCATCCAACAATCTAATATAATAATAAATTAGGATAACATTGCTCAATTTACCTTTGTAAAACCACGAAGCAACAGGAATTGATATATATGACCAGAAAACAAATGCCTATGATCACTAATGTTGGAAAGATTGCACATATTGTAACTTGACAACATGGTACACACACATTGGAGCTATATAAACGTTAAAAACTATCTCCAATGGCAGCTTAACTTATGCTATACGTACCCATACACATAAGATATATCTTTCTGGACATATACACAATATGTATCCACAGTCACACCCACATCGATATTCTCCATGTATGAATAATAAAACAGCGAGAACTGTGTTATATAACATTCTAGTCTATTCTATTATGTATGAATAGCAATATCTGTCTGGCAGAAATAAAAGCTAATCCAAGATAGATTTCGCTAATCCAAAATGGGATTTTCAATGGAAAGCCCATCTAAAAATAGCTGTCAGCATGATTCTCCAAATCTGAGATGTGCAGTGTAACAACCAAGTGTCTTTCGATTGTCACTAACTGAGTCATATTATTTTTCTTACTATGATTAATATCTTCTTAATCTTTCTATTTTTGTCTGCCTGTGGTTGGTGCTGCATAGGTTGTCAGGGGCTATTGTAGCGTTGAAGGCAAGAGAGCGCACGGAAAGCGATTTGCAGGTGATTTGTAGGTGACAGGCTGTGACAAATGGCGATTATCATGGTGTCAACATGCAGAGAAGACGTGGTTGGTCTGCATGATGAGGATGGGGAGGAATATTAACATTTGAGAGAAGTAATATGCCTCTTCTCGATCAGAATTTCACTGTTGCAGGATGATGAGGATAGGTAGGATGCTGGGAAAAAATATTATAGCAGCATCCATTGTGAAGAGTACGCAATTCTGAATTTCAAAATCATTCCTATGGAATAAAAGGATGACAATGTTACATGGGGTCATATCCCCTAGATAAGTGAAGGATTAGGCAGAGATAAAAAATACACAGGAAAAAAATATTTTATATTATATTCATTCAAATACATAACAGCTTCAAATTTGCTTCTTCAAAGCAATCTTAATATTCTTCTATATCTATACAATATACAGCCAGCATCATAAAATATCCAAAGTTTACGGTCAAGACACAAAAACAAAATTAAATGGCAATTAACATATGCCATCAAAACATGTCTGAATCATTATAAACATATTGTCCTAAAGTATTAAAAACACGTCCATATGACATAAATACCTACCAGCACACATTCCACTAACACCACTGTCAAAGATATGAGATACCGCTATACCGCAGTGAAGGCCCGATCGACTAGCAGTACCGCGGTGGGACACCACCCAACTGTGAGAGGAACATAAGAGGACGCGGTGGCCGCGGTGGCCATGGTGACCAAGCTCAAATAGTTAGTCCGTGTTACTGCGGTCTGGAAGACAGACGGCCACGGTGCGACGGTAGTTACCTCACCACCGCGAGCAGTTAGTAACGAGACAATGGAACAGTGGTAGCGACATCTTGGCGGTTAACCGCCCAACTAGAGGCAACACACGGTCAGTCCGCGGTAATGCGGGGAACAAAGAGGATGACAATCGTGAGACCACAGATGGGAGAGAGATAGGCCGTGGTAACCCGATAGATGCCACGGTACCGCGAGCAAGAGTGACAGTCGACACGGTTGCGTGGTAAAGATCAGGATCACGTGCAGGAGTTGGGAGAAATTCCAACACTCCCTCTTTATCACAACTCCTGCAGTCTTTAACCCCCAGACGAATTCTCTGATGGATGAAACTATTTTTGCCCAGCGCTTTCATGAGAATATCAACATGCTGCTCTTCTGACCGGCAGAAATCTAAGGTAATCTCACCATTTTTAATTAATTCCCAGATAAAATGATAACGGGTGTCGATGTGTTTACTGCATTTGTGAAACACTGGATTCTTTGATAGGCAATGGTTGAATTGTTGTTGCAGAATTTTTTTGTAGGTTCAACCTGTTTAATTTGAAACTCCTTAAGAACTCTCCTTATCCATACAGCCTGACATGAAGCACTCGTAGCTACAACATATTCAACTTATGCTGATGACAAAGTGACAATAGGCTGCTTTTTAGAAGCCCATGAAACAACTCCTGTGCCAAAATTAAAAACATATCCAGACGTGCTTTTTTTGTCATCAATACTGCCATCACAGTCACTGTCAGTAAAACCAGTTAATTTAAATTATTTTGATTTGGAGTATTGAATGCCATAATTTCTTGTTCCATTAATGTATCTCAAAATTCTTTTTCCTACCTTCCAATGAGTCTCCTTTGGTGTTTCCATAAATCTGGAGATTAAACTTACTGAAAACATAATATCTAGCCTTGTGGCTGTTAAATACATTAAACTCCCAACAAGTTGTTTATACAGTGTAGAATCAACATCAAAAATTTCATCTTCCTTGCTCAATTTCAAACCAGTCACCATTGGAGTAGGTGCAGATTTACAATTCACCATATTAAATATTTTTAAAACATCTTTAGCATACTTTGCTTGTGAAATAAAAATTTCATTTTCATCTTCTTTTATCTCAATGCCCAAAAAATACTTAATTAGACCTAAGTCTGTCATCTCAAACTCTTTCATCATTGCTTCTTTGAACAAATCAATTGACAAATTTCCAATCAAAATTAAATCATCAACATACAAACAAATAATCAAGATTTTACCTTCTTCATTCATCTTGGTATACAATGTTGGTTCATTGCAGCATCTGGTAAATCCATTATGTGTGAAATAACTGTCTATTCTAGTATACCAAGCTCTTGGGGCTTGTTTCAGACCATACAAAGCTTTCTTTAGCTTGTATACTTTATCTTCTTGTCCCAATATTTCATATCCAGGTGGTTGTTCAATGTAAACTTCCTCTTCAAGATAACCATTTAAAAATGTTGATTTAACATCCATTTGGTGAACTAACCATCTATTATGTGCTGCTAAGGCCAATATCATTTTGACTGTGTCAAGGTGTGCTAGAGGTGCAAAAGTTTTAGTATAATCAATTCCAGGTTGTTGTGCATATCCTTGTACAACCAATCTTACTTTGTGCTTCTACACTTCTCCATTTGCATTAAATTTAGTTTTATAAATCCATTTAACACCAATTACATCTTTGTCTTTTGGAAGACTCTGCAACTCTCATGTCTGATTATTTTGAATTAAATCTATCTCATCATCCATTGCTATTATCCACTTTTATTCTTTGATTGCATCTTCATAATGGATTGGATCTTCAACTTGAGAATAAAATGCAAAAAGTGTAAACTGCTGTGAATCATTCTCACCTTCATTCTGATTATAAATATCACTCATACTTCTGATTTTTTATCTCCTCATGCTTGCTAAAGTTGGGTTTGATAAATCACTCGAATCTGCAAAATGTGGACTTGAAGGTCCTACGCTAGAAGTTCTTGTTGTGGTTGGCGTCTATAGTCCTCTTGTTGCTGCTCTTACATTGCTGGTTGGTGCCAATTGTTGACCACTTGTTTGAGGTTGAACTAGGACAATAGGTACATTTGCTGGAACTAAAATTTCACTTTCCTCTTGAGGGATATTGACTGTAACATTACCATCCCATGCTTCATCTTCAAAAAATTGAACATCTCTGCTAATTATAACCTTCTTAGTTGTTGGATTAAAAAATTTATATGCTTTGGATTCATCACTATACCCAACAAAAATACATTTCTCCTTTATTGTCAAGTTTTCTTCTCAATTCATCAGGTATATGTGCATATGAAACACATCCAAAAATGCTCATGTGAGATACACTGTACTTTGTGCTAGTCCATGCTTCTTCAGGGATGATATTCATGACACTTTTTGTTGGGCATCTATTCATTATGTATGCTGCACAAGATACAGCTTCAACCCAAAATTCATTTGTTAAATGCTTGGCTTTCAACATACTCCTAGCCATCTCCATTATGGTTTTGTTTTTTCTCTCAGCTACCCCATTTTTTTGAGGTGTGTATCTGGTTGTGAACTACTTGTGTATACCATGATCTTTGCAGAAATTTAAAAACTCTATTGATATGTATTCACCTCCTCTATTTGTTCTCAACACTTTAATAAAATGATCATTCTATTTTTGAGCACGAGACTTGAACTGATGAAAGAAATCAAACACTTCACTTTTTTGTTTTAAGAAATAGACCCAAGTCTTCATTGAATAATCATCTATGAAAGTCAGAAAATAATAACTACCACCTATTGAAGGTGTCTACATTGGACCACACAAGTCTGAATGAACGATTTCTAAAGGGGCTTTTTCTCTTGATGATTTCCCTGCTGGGAAAGACTCTCTATGCTACTTTGCTAGTATGCACCCTTCACAAATTCTCTCAGGTTTTTCAATTAATGGAATTCCTTTTACCATACTCTTCCTATGAAGCAAATTCAGACCACCAAAATTTAAATGACCGAATCTTAAATGCCACAACTAGTTTTCATCCTTTACTTCTGCTTGAAAGACAGTTTTCATTCCAGTTGTTACCTCTTGTGCTTGTGCATAATTTGTGCTCAAATCTAGCTAAATTCTTAAAGGAAACATTCTATTGTTTGTCATCTTGATCTTAGCTATCAACTATCTACTTGGGTATTTGTCTAAAATAGTGCACAGTCCATTTTTGAAAGTCACTCTATAACCCTTTTGAACTAACTGTCCTACACTCATCAAATTGTGTTTAAGACCAAGCACAAAATAAACATTTGAGATATATTTCTGCTCCCCCTACTTGGTTAGAATATTAACATTTTCCTTTCCTTTAACTGACACTTTGTTGTCATTACCCAAAGTGACATCTGACTTAATGTTCTCATCTAAACTTGTAAACAACTCTAAATTTCCTGTCATATGATTACTACAGCCCGAGTCTAAGAACCAAATGTCTTTCTCACTAGCTTGTGCTACATTACAGGCTAAAAACATTATGCTTTTATCTGTTCTATGATCTTGACTCTCTTTAGTAAAATTTGCATTATGTCTACCCATATCATACTGCTTCTTCCTACACTCATTCATATAATGTCCAAATTTTTACAATAATGACATTGGACTTGAGATTTTTCATACCTTTGACCTTGAGGATAGTTTTGAGATGGGTTTTGGCTACTACCCTTGACAGGCTGTTTCTTCCACCTCTGTTGAAACCTCTTCCTCTTGCTTTGAAATTCATTCTACCTCTGCCTCTTCCTTGGTTAATTGAAGCTTGTGACTTGAATGCATGCTCCAATGACATATTTGTTGTTTTGTTGAGTTTGTGCTCATGAGAAATAAGTGAAGCATAAAGCTCATCAACTGAATATTGTGTGAGGTCCTTTGTCTCCTCTATAATGACTAAAATTGACTCAAATATTCTGGGTAAACTTCTTAAAATATTTTCTACAAACTTTGACATCTTCTAGTGTCTCACCATGTGTTCTTATCTGGTTCACCAGTCCAATTATTTGGGTGAAATATGAATCTACAGACTCATTATCTTTCATATACAAAGTCTCAAACTCTCTTCTCAATATTTGCAACTTTGCAATTTTAACTTTGTCCATTCCTTGATAAGCAATTTGTAAAATGCCCCATGCTTGCTTGGACCTGGTAGTGGCTGAAATTCTTGGAAAAATACTTTCATGTACTCCTTGTAGAATGAAAAAGTGTGCCTTTGAGTCCTTCTTGTTATCCTTCAACAAATCTTTCTTTGCTTGAATTAGAGCATTATATGCTGCAACATCTACTGGCTTAGGAAATCCATTTTCTACAAACTCCCATAAATCTTGTGAACAAAACAAGGTTCTCAGTGTTATAGACCAGTAGTCATAATTCTTTCCATTTAGCTGTGGAATTCGAGGATTAGACAAGCTTGTACTTGCAGCCATAATTTACAGACTCTCTACAAATGACCTTAGGCTCTGATACCATGTGAAGGATTAGGCAGAGATAAAAATTACATAGGAAAAAAATATTTTATATTATATTCATCCAAACACAGAACAACTTCAAATTTTCTTCTTCAGAGCAATCTTAATATTCTTCTATATCTATACAATATACAACCAGCATCATAAAATATCCAAAGTTTATGGCCAAGATATAAAAACAAAATTAAATGGAAATTAACATATGCCATCAAAACATGTCTAAATCATAATAAACATATTTTCCTTAAGTATTAAAAACACGTCCATATGACATAAATACTTGCCAGCACACATTCCACTAACATCGTTGTCAAAGATATGAGATACCACTATACTGCGGTGAAGGCCTGACCGGCTAGCGGTACTGTGGTGGGACACCACCCAACCGTGAGAGGAACATAAGAGGATGTGGTGGCCGTGGTGACCGAGCTCAAACAATTAGCCCACGTTACCGCGGTCTGGAAGACAGACGGCCACGATGTGGTGGTAGTTACCTCGCCACCGCGAATAGTTAACAACGAGACCATAGAACAACGGTAGCGGCGTCCTGGTGGTTAACCACCCAATCGGAGGCAACATGCGGTTAGTCCGCGGTAATGTAGGGAACAAAGAGGATGACAACCGCGAGACCGCGGATGGGGGAGAGATAGGCCACGGTAAATCTGTAGACATCGTGATACTGTGAGCATGAGTGATAGTCAGCGCGGTTGCATGGTAAAGGTCAGGATCATGTATAGGAATTGGGAGAAATTCCAACAATAAGCATTCTGTACAAGTTTAAACCCATCATTCCACTGTTGCAGCATACCAAACCATGAGACAAACTTAGCCTATAATGGACAAGAAGCAGAAATTATTGTTCATGTCATGTTGCGAGGTCTCAAAAATGGCACAACAGATTTGACCTTGCAGAAGTGGAATTACTAGGAAGGTTTCATGCAACCTTGATCTCGGAGTTGATGCCTCTTAGTCATTTTTTCAACCTTGCATTCACAAAATAATATTTACAACATATAATCTATTTTTGTTGGGAATAGTGATCAAAGATGTGTCATGGCTATAATATGAACCAAAAACCTCTTAAATATTGATTTTGAATTCTACTATTTTCTGGTTTAAAAGGTGAATACCAACATCTATATTCAAAAACAGGGGCAAATGTTGGTCAGTGGAATTCAGGAACATACCCTCCCAATAATACTGCCCTAATATGGTACTAGGTAAGAAGTTTGTTTATGTTTCAGTTGGCAATAATTAATGATTATTATTATATTTTCTTTGTTGAAAATAAGCGTTATCTTGGAACATGCCCATATAAATGAGATGACCAGTTGACAGAACATTCGAATCTAATCAAGAAGGAAAGGACAATCTCACGTAGGATTTGGTGTACCTGTGGAATATATTTGTATAAAAGCATGTCTGCAAAGAAGTCAGAAGGAAACAATTGGTGCAAGAAACAATTTGGAATAACTTAAGGTGATTACAAGATGGTAAAATAGGACCTTTTAGGCCATTTGATTAAACCTAGTTATCAGTTGTATCATTAGTTGAATCAATATGGGATGTGCAGAAAGTAGGAAAAAGTTGAGCCGATGTTATTACTTGTTGAGAAAGAAAAGACTCTACAACGTAGCCATATTTGATCTCTCATGTATGGTCCCATGGGGCTTGGGCTTCTATTTTCGTGAATCAAATGGTCTCATGAAGCAAAAAAATAAATTATGTTACAAGATTAATTAAATTTTTTTCCTGCAAAATAGTAGTCCCTACCTTTTCAAATGGTCCCATGAAGCAAAAAAAAATTATGTTACAAGATTAATTGGATATTTTTCTTGCAAAATAGCAGTCCCTATCTTTTAGACCCACAAATTTCAGTGGGTGAAATTGAGGTGAAGGGGACAAATTTGCAAATATTATTGGTTTGCATTTCAAGTTTTCTTTGGTATACCATTAATGATATCCATCATAGTTATGCCATTGGTTTGCATACCTTGTTTTATTTGGTTTGACAGAAATATATACATCATACAGAAAGGAGAGAAAGAAACGTAAATAGTAATGTTATTGTTTTGCAGGTCTGTGTTTTCTATGAGGAATGTTCCATCTCTATTTTAGAAGTAGTATTTGGAAAACCATGTGGTGATCCTGTGAAGAGTCTAGAAGTAGAGGCCATTTGCAGCCATTGAATCATCAAAACTTCAAAGAATACAGTCATTTAAGACCAACTAGTGACACATTTGATTTAAAATCATTGCCAAAGTACTAAAATTTAGATTTCAATATTCTTTTTACTGGTTCATGTTAATCCATTTTGGGATCTTTGAACTACTAAGCAACTTCTCAAGTAATAAAACCTTTGTGAAAGTTTTTCAGAAGCCACCCGAGTTCAACAAAATTCAATCTAAAATGATATAGACCGTTCTGTCAATCTTTGGCAGGAACTTCGCTGCCATGTAGCTCTTCTTTATATAGTCAATGGAGTCATTTTTCAATGCAAGACAACTTCATTGTATGGATCTGAAAATTCAATCATGAAGCTTAAATCCTTGAAGGCAACCACCAAACCATTAGAAGTAAGCTTATAGGATCAAATCCAAAACAATGAAGCACAAATAAGCATAAAGGAAATTGAATGCAAACAAACAAAGAAAATTATACCTTTATACCTTCATTGGTTGATCTCCATTGTTTTTCTTTTCTTTTCTTTTGAAGATTTAAGATATGTTGCTCTTAGTTTTGGAGTGCACAAAGTAAAAGGCTTAAAACGAAAATGGGGATAGCGAAAGGTTGAAGACGGTGGTTCAAGACGATAATTTTAGCAATGATTTGAATATAGTGGTTAGAGAAATGAAGAGCTTAAAGCCTGAATATATAGATGAGAAGATGGTGAAATGTATGGATGAGATTGAGAAGAGAATGGATGGTTGAGATCAAATGAGAGAATGTGCAAAGGAAAGTTTTTCATTTTCAATTTTCAATATAGAAGAATGGAAGAGTTTCTTATTTTCAAAATAGAAGAATGGAAAGGAATGAGGAGTGAGAAATAGAAAGATGTAAGAGTTCATTTGAGAAATTCCAGGAAATGGAAGAGGAAATGGAAGAGTTAATGAGAAAAAGAGGGAGAGATGTAAGAGTATTTTTTTGAAAATTAGAAATCATTTATTTTCAAAACCATGGATAATTAATTAATTATTAGATTAGTGAGATTAAATTTATTTATTTAATCCAAAGCAATGTTAATATTTAAATAATTAAGTAATAGTTATTTAATCAGATGAATTAATGAAATGGAGGATATTAGAATAATTAAATAATAGAAATTATTTAATTATGTATGTGTGAAAAGATAGTGAAATTGGATTAAGGTTAGACAAAGAATTATGGTTAGAAGAAGAACTAAGGTTAGATGAAGAATTAGTTAGAAAATGGTGTCATAAGTTCAAGACAATTTAAGTGTCTACACTTACATGACTGTTGATACATAGTTGTTGATACCATATTTGAATTTGTGCTCGCATGTGAAGGTGATGGCACTAAATGAAAGAGGACTCCTCCAAAAATATCCAATTTCTAATCATGTTATTCTATGTCAAATCATGAAATTTCCAATTTCTAGTCAAGTTAGACTATGTCAAATCATGAAATTTCTTTAAATCCACCCAAATTTGATGGTTCTATGGTCAAATATTATTTGTAATATTTTATGTATATTTGGTGTTAACTCACAAACCCATCAATAAATCTGAAATGTTCATTTTATAGTTTTGTTCCCCACCATTAGTCCTTAAGTGTCGTGAATTTGGGTTAATTTCTTTTAACTTTAATCTATTATTAGTTCTTTTGGATAGGCAGGATATAAAGGCATGTGTTAGATGCAATTTATTTTTATTGATTTGATAATGGACAAAAAGAGATTTTAAAAATATAGCAACAATTTTATAGTTAGAAAAGTATTTATTTATAAATTAGATTATTTTATTATTATTATTTTCAATACATTTTCTATTGAGTACAACATATTGTGTGAATATAGTGAGGTGGTAATTAATGTCTTAAATGACATTAAATAAGTTGGCAATAAAAAATAATATAAAACTAACTCAACGTGGACTGACTCTTCAATGTCATTAAGTGGGAGTATCTTTAAATAATTCATTAAAAGTTTATATAATTGTTTATTTCTCTTCATAAAAAAATGTGGGTATCTAGAGATTTAGATATGCTAAGACTAAGATTTAATATTTGTTTTAATATGTCATCTTCTAAAAAAATAAAAAAAATCTACAACTTGACTTAGAATAAGTAGAAATTATAAGATATATGGGCATACTAGAGCATGCAAGTTGGATGTTTGAATTTATTTTTCTTGCATTATTGAAGAGGCTACATGCATAAGTAGTTGTGCAGTTTCACTAGTGATTGTGGTTGTAAGTTTCACTACACAAAGTGATTATATATGTCAAATTTCAAAGAATAATAGTCATTCTGAAGAAAGTAAGTTTGAGTTAGAATATTATTTTTTTGTTTTCCTTTTATGTTGGAATTTTTTTAGTCTGGAAAATCTGTTTCCAAGAAAATAAGAAATATTATGTAATTCAAACACTTTAAGATGGCATTATGCAAAAAATACACGTGGCTATCTATGCTTTTGCAGTTTCATACATGACTACCAAAGAAGTTGCAACAATAATATCTAAAAAAAATCTTTCTTTCTTTATCCTTTGATAGATATTGATACCATTTTCTAAAAGTGTTATGTGAGTATGAAGTTTTAGATTTCAACAATAAATTTTAGTGATAATTTGCAAGATCAATGAGATTTTTTAATTTGAAAGCAACATCATTTGTTTGTACCCATATGTTTGTTTCCCTACACATTATCGATTCCTATATTGGCTCTTCTATATCTTGTGAATCCTTCAATTCACATATTATTTTGAGGCAAAGGTCTACATGAATAATAACAATAAGTAGTTAAGGATCAAATTTTTAATGGGTAGTTTACTTCTCACTCAATTGAAGAAACAAGCTTAATTTTTCTTGAGAGAGAAGATTAAAATAGCTAATATTTCTATAACTAATATAATTCAACCTAAATTATAAAACCTTTAAGGTTCAATTATTTCCTAAATTTGTCAACCATTTTAATAAAATTTCAATTTCAACATAGATTTTATCGATTTGTTTATATTTGGTCTTTTAGTTTTTATCAAAATCGATATATCGACTATTCAAATAAATTTTCCATTTGGAATGTTGGTTAAATGTAAATCATAAATAGATTTCTACTAGTGTTCAGATTTAGTAATAGAGAGTCACTCGTATTTTCTACATGTAGAATGATAAAGGAAGCAATAATGATCCATGGGGGCTAGATCAAAGATACAAGAAAGTGAAATGTGATGGGCTCTATGTAATAGCATTAAAACTCTATATTTTAGAAAATGGTTTTGGAGAAGTAACCCTACATTTAGCTTGTTATCAAAACTTTTAATATGAATATTAGAAAATATATGAACGATTCCACACATTCTTTACTTTGAGGGTTATAAGGTGACAAAAAAATGGCCGAAAGCATGGTGAGTGAATTACTTCAAGATTGGGCACAAATTGTGTTGTGTTGTCAACAATGTCAATGAAAATAAGTCTCCAGAGTCTATATGAAAAATAGGACAAAACCCTACAAAAGTTTTTTTTCCAAAATTTAGATAAACTAGAGTAAATCTCTCTATAATTGTTGCTTAAATCTATTTATATTAAATGAAAACTAGATCTAAAAGTAGTTGGATTTTAGAGCTACTAGATTCTAGAACTTAAGACATCATTTTTGCACCTATTTAAAATAAAATGTTGGTTGCGAGTTAGATTTTGTTTTTAGGCTTGAGGTTGGCAATTTTTCAACTACCTTATTGACACAACTTTCTACTATAGTTTCTACTTGAATCTATTCATAGTGAATGAAACAAGGAAGACATGAAGCTCAAAATGTGGTGGATAGGAAGTTGCAAATGTGGAAGGCTCGCAGAGTATTTTTGACAAATAAAACTATTTATAAAATAAAGAATATGCTAAGAGGAAGGGAATAAGAGACATAAATCTTTAAAAAAATCAAAGTTAGCCAACTAGGGAAAATGGTGAAACCGTGCAAGTATAAGATGAACCTAAGTTTGTAAAAAATAAAAATTGTCAAAAAGAAAGACAAATGACTTACAAGAAAGCTCTTTTATAAAAGAGGTAGGTTCATGAAGTAACAAACTTGCCAAAAAAAAGGTTTGGAAAATAAAAATTTTGCTAAAAAGAGAGAATAACAAGAGACATTGTAAAATATTAAACTGAAAATTTTGGAAACATGGAGACTTAAAGCTCACATATAGAAACATGTAGGCATGACTTACAATAAAAAAATATTGGGTAATATATGGTCAATAAAAATTAGGATTAATCTAGAGTCAACATGTTTGTGTCAAGGTGCAAAGTATCTATTTTCTCGATTTTATTTGCCTTGTTGGTGGGTTTAGACTATACTTTTACTAATAGATCCCTCATTTTGTAGATATGATTTTGATTTCTACAACATATAAGACCTTTCTCTAAATCTTCTTAGATTTAGAGAATTGACATATCATATTTGTAGATGTTTATAATGAGCCATCCTAAGTCCAATAATGGTCTTGACATGCAAAAATATAATATATTAGTGTAAATTGAAACAACACATCATTATGTAGGGGAAATAAAAAATATAATCTAGAAAACGAGGAATATAATAATAAATATAGTCTAAACCCCAAAAATGCACATAAAATGAGTAAATATGAGAAAATATCTATTTTGCAGTGTAACAAAAAATGAATCTATCTATCCTAGTATTCATTGACCATAATTATTAAATCTAAGAAAATTACAAACTAGGGCATAAAGGGGTTATAAAGAAATGACATCTAGACGATAAAAGTAAGAATGCTAGCTATAAATTTCATTAGAATAGTGTGATGGTTAAGTTGTGGTGTTGTTGTTCTTGCAATCAACGTTCAAACCCCACTAGGGTATATTATTGAGTGTTTATATTGGGGATGAGGTCCCCTATTTGTGACCTCACCAATTCATAGCTCTAAGCCAAAAGTGTTTACCCCTTTAAAGAAAGAAGAAGTGTGCTAGCCATAAATACAATAACCACCTCAAGAGCTATTTATTATCTACTCATGTACTTGAAACTATTATTCTCCATCTAACTTGCTAAAAATATATCAAATATTTTAAAATGCTTATGTGCAAATAACCCTCCCAATCCCAATTTTCCAATAAAATTACTAAAAAATATTATTTCAACATCTCAAATTTTAGTACTATAAAAGAAATTTAAAAAAGAATCAACTTAAAAATATTAGAGTAATTATGCTTGATGATTCCTAGAATTTTACTTGTTAATCTTCAATTCTTTCAATGCAATTGTGTTGTTTTTAAAATATAAATATAATAATAATCATACTACTTTATGTATTGTTTATATTATAATTGTTTATATCCATTATTGTTTTATTTTAGTGTATGTAGCTAGATTTTTAAAAAAATAAAGTTAAATTTGTGTAACAAATCTGATTGCATATATAAATCACTAATTAGGTCATTGTATGGTGCAATTGATTAGAAGATGTTATGAGTAAATATGTATTAATATTAAATCTATTTTAGCATATTAAACAATTTGATATTATGATCATATGATATTAGATTAATCTTATAAAATGTTATGAACATTTATAGAATTTGCATAGAACAAAAACTAGATCAATGAGATTAGATAAACTCAAATAATTCTAGTTTCAATGATATTGTAATAAAAATGTGACTCGTATATTGCAAAGGATGAAGGGCTATACAAATTAAATAGATAATAGAGAAGGAAATTTAGTAAGCAATTATTGCATATAGACCATAGTTACAACATCTCTTTTGAATTTTTGAATTTGAGTATTATAAAAACTAATTTTTATATTGAAAAATAAAGAGAATAAAAGGACTACTAGGGATATAAGAAATAAAATGATAGATGTAAACAAATATCAATTCAAAATCCAATCTCAATCTTGCAACATTGACAATTCATTAGGAAACAAAGGATTATTAAGAATCAACACATTTAAGTACAATGTTGAAGATTGCATATTTGACTCAATAGAACTCTTACTTCAATGCCACTACACATCAATTCAAATATGAAATGAAACTATTGATTACTTCTTAAGTGGTCTTGCAAAAGGTGAAACAAAAGTAACTAATTCATATAACTATGAATTAGGAACTTATGCTTTATATAAATTATACAAAATACATGATGTTTAAACATACTTATGTAGGGTGTGAATATCTGTAATTCCAACTACAAGTGACAAAGAAATTTGACTATAGACCAACATATGATTTGTATTTGTTGACTATCCAAAAAAAAAATATACAAATATGTCTTTGGTTAATGACAATAGGAAAAAGGTACTTGCACTTCAACCTATCATTACATGCCCTAGAATCATACTCTATAATTTTTCATGATGTAAATCCTCTTCATAGAAATTTTGAACCACTCTTAAGTTGTCAAATACAAAATCTTAACAAGACAAAAGCAACATTTCACTAACTTAAATAATTTATTAGAAATAAGTCTAAATTGTTATAATTATGTAGACAACTATCAATTCAAAATAAAATATCAATCTTGTAACATTGATAATGCATTATGAAACAAATGACTATTTAGAGTTAACAAATTGAAGATTTCATGTATTTGACTCATTAGAACTCCTACTTCAATATCACTACACATCAATTGAGCTATGCAGTGTAACTATTAGTTACTTCTTAAGTTACCTTGTAAAAGTTGAAACATAAGAAACTAATTCATATAAATATGAGTTGGACCCTAATACTCTATATCAATTACACAAAATACGCTATATATTAAAAAATATTTATGTAGAATGTGAATATCTACAATGCTAAACATGTGTAAAAAAAAAAGACAATCCACGGTGATATATTTTATATTTTTTGGCTATTAAAAAGGATAAATATATAAATATGTCTTTGGTGAATGACAACAAGAAAAAATAGTTGCAATTCAACAAATTATTCCATGGGGTAGAATCATACTCTATGGTTTTTCATGATGAAAATCCTCAACATGGATATTTTTTCCACTCTTAAGTCTCCAAATTCAAAATTTTAGCAACAAGCCAAAAACAACATTTTGACAACTTAAATAATTGACTAGAAATAAGAGTAAAAATAAACTTGTTCAAACTATCAAAAGGAATAAGGAAGAAAATTTCAACACTATATCACTTTGAACAATCAAACAATAAATAGTAATAATAGATGAATGATATCTATAACCTTAGAATAGAATAATTCATTGTCACTAATAGAAATTTTTGAAAAAACAATTCAAGGCACACCAAAACATGCATGTGCAATTTTCCATGTCCTACATTTCAAGAAAGACATGAGATTTTTCAAGGATAAAGAGGAAAAAATAATCTAAATATAAATAGAATGCACTAAAATTATATTGAATTTTTGTTTTGAACATGTCATATAGCATTGAGACAATTTGTGCCTCCTAAGTATGCAATGTTGCATAATATTAGAACAAATAAATCCTTGCAATATGTAATTTGTAGTGCCCCTCAGTTTGCTTTCTATTTCTGACAATTACTTAATACACTTAGAAATTATGATACATTGCTCGATTTCAGACTCATTATTATGATGTTAGTTTATATTGCTTTATCATTGATATTCATGCTTATACCATACTTAGTAGACCGATTTAATTGATAGAGTGGGTTATTATTGCTATGAGCATTATGTGATTATTGGATGTATATTCTTATCATGTTATTAGTATTAGATTATTGTGCATCGATGTATGTTGGTGAACGGGAAAAATGCCGCATCTCTCACTTGTGAGTGCTACGACATTGTGATTTTCCCTTCATGATGTGTTTGACTGTTTGTCTATGTACATGTTTGACCATGTGGTTTGTTGCAGGTTGCAAGTACCAGGCATTGACTCCACCCTGATTGCCAGGTTTGAGTGTGCCTTATACCCAATGGAGATAGTTGATTTAGAGATAGCATCGGGTTCCCCTATGTTGAGCCATCATCCTTGACGAGGATGAGTGTCTATTTACCATTCCCCATTATGTGGTCAGTTCGAGTTGTTTTGTCGATGTTGTCATTTTGCCTTTCGTTTCACGTTGTGGTTTGGTATGGCTTGATAGTATGTCCATTTGAGTCATGTTCATGATTAGTGTTTTGTTGGATTATTATATTAAAATAAGGATTATTAAAGTTAAAAGTAGTTTAATAATTAAATAAATGCCTTATTATGGTAGTGATGTTGATAAATGAAAATATTGATAATGCCCTTATTAATTTTAAATAAATAAAGTCTATGTTTTAATATTAAAATATTAAAATTAAGATATTGAAATAAAAATATTGTACAAACAAAATTAAAATGAAAGATTAAATTAATAGATTAATTATTTTAATTATTGATTTATTGTGTGTAAATATTAAAGTATGGAAAATTATAAAATTAACATTTTAATTGTTTGATTATTGTGTGTAAATCATAAGATATGATTAAAATTACAAAAGATAAAGATATTTGGTGGCAGTTGTGAATAGTGGGAAAAATAAAAGAAAATTAATTAATTAAATTGTGAGAAGTGGATGTTGTTATGGATGGGAGAAAAGTAATAAATAAATTAGTTAGAGTTAACTGAGAGGGGGGCTTTTGGATTATTTTCAGAGAAACTAATCTTGATTCTTGGTCGTGAATGTTTTTTGTTTTTTGGAGGTTTTCTTTTGGAAGTTTTTACTGTCGAAAGGAGATTGTCTATAGAAATTGCTAAGTTGGGGGTTGCGGGGAAAATTGGAGCCGTAACTTGGAATCTAGAGTCGACAAGTTGATATTTAGCTCAACCATTCGAATTAATCTAGGTTCCTCTATGTTTCCTCAACTTTAAATCTGATTGGAAAATGAATAAAGAATGAATCTTTTGGCTGTTGCAAAATAAATTCTTGTTATTTTCTAAGTGGGATAATTTTGCAATTATATTGTTCAGGAATCCTCTGAAATTCTCCTGAAATTCAAATTTTGCTTATTCTGAGAATTATATTCAGCTATTGAGATTTATTTTCTTTGGGAATAATTAGTTGTTTCATTGCTTTCTATGTATTTCCCAAATTTGATTGTAACTTATCAAAGTGTCTCAAATATTGCACTAGACAAACCCCCTTTATTCTTGGATAGGCGTAATCCCCTGTTTTGTTCTTTTGTTGCCTTCATGATTTCACTCTCTTCTTTTTTATAGCTAATAGTATGATATATATTTTTGGGAATTATCTCATTCTTCTATTGTTGGGGTTACTGTGAACCCCACCACTAAACCAAATTCTATTTATTATGTACTACCATAGGCTTTGTGCTAGTGTCAGCCTATGGTCATCCTCTCTTCAATACCTATCTTCCTTTGTGCCTTGTTAAGTATGACGACTTGGGTTACGTTGAGCCTTTTCTTGTTTGCTTCGAACTTGAGCTATGTGGGTGTTCAAAACCTTTGATGCTAGTGTTTGTCGAATGTGTAGCTTATACCTGTTGTGTTTGAATATGATCCATCACATTATCAATGCAAAACAAAATTGGGTCTAGTGTAATCCCTGCACTATGTGTTGTTATATTTGTCTTATATTAAAAAATAAAATCTCCAATGTCACCTCTGCATAGGAGATATCTATCGATATATTGGTGTTAGTTCGTTCTTTTGCATGTCTCTACATTAACTAAATCTAGTTAATTCGATGGCTCTGTTCTCATATGGAATTCAAAGGTTTATAGATATAATCCTTTTTGAATGTGATTGTGTCACCAAAAAGTGTAGCATTGGACACTTTTCACTTATTTGGACACTTGCCTATGGATTTTGGACCTTTTGGACCTCTTTCTACCCCTTTTCCAAGCCTTGTGCCAAGGTGTTGTAAAACATTTTCACACTTTCCTAGGCTTGTTATCACTAAATCAACCCCTTCTTATGCTATAATGACCCCTTAATGCACATACATGCCTAATATTAGTGTGTTTTGTGAGACAATCCTGACAAGCAACAATAATCATACTTTAATCTCCGACAACCAATCTACATTTCCTAGGTGGACTAGGTCACCACCTTGGGTGACCTAGTCCCATGTGGCATAAAATTCAAATTTAACTTAAATTTCTTTTAGGATTTTGTTTCCTAAACCCTAAGGTCGGCCTGTATGGTGTTATTTCGGGAAAATTAGGGAACACCTTGTATAAATAAGGGTTTTCCCCTCATTTTTGGGGCTTCTAGTCCATTATTCATTCACTCTCCTCTAAATCTCTCATCTCTCCTTCTTCTCAAGCAAGCTAGGGTTTGAGTATTCTAAGACATCAAGACATCTCTCTCAAGAAGCATCCAAGGGTTGAATCCTCCATTACTGCAACTCAAGATCAATAATCAAGGCAAGGTAAACTCCATCACTCCTTTGTTTCATGCTTCATTTCTTTACATTCTCTCATCATTTTGGTTTGATTACTCAAAAGGGGTTTGACCAAGGCAAACCCCCATGCCCTAACAATCAACAAGTTTTCCCTCTCAGTGTGATTTGCAGGTCTTGTATGTTGATTTGGCAAAGAACCAAGGTGGAAAGGTCTTCAACAACTTGTCCAAGCTCTTCAAGGTTGGAGAAACCCTAGTTGAAGCTTGGAGGACACTCACAAACCATATTCTTCACTTTCAGATCCATACACCTAGAGGAGCAGAAAGTGTAGAATGAGGGCTTCAGATTCCACTTTATGATCTTCAGAAATTCAGAATAGGACTCAGTTGCCAATAATGGCGACCTAGTCCCAATGAGCATGTTTCTTAGAGTTTTTTTTGTGTTTTTGGATACCCTTTTGGTAGAAACGGGCTTCGGTGAAGTTTCCCAGATCTGGGACTAGGTTGCCCAGAAGGCATAAGTGTCCCAATAGGCTTAAATTTCAACATCAACAACATTTCCAGCCACCAATCCAGATCTTCATGCCATCCCTCTTTAGCCTCCACGTGCACATCTTCCTTTCCCTTCATTTCTGTTACAGTTGGTTTACATTTCTTAGGTCATTTTGCATATCATTGTGTGTTTTCTAGCACCTTACATTTTCTAGGTTTTGTATTACAAGTTAGTTTCTATTTCCATTTCCATCATTTAGGGCATTCCACACACATCACTTTAATCCCTAACTCCTTTGAATGAAATCACCCAAAAATCATATCATTAGGGGAAAGAGTGTCATTCTTTCATTTGAGCTCCTAGGTGATAAACCCTAGGGGCCTATAGGACATTTCTTGACAGTAGTTTATATGGATTTTGTCGCTATATGTATATATATAATGTTAATTGTGATATATCTGAGTTCGATTGCTTAGAATTCAAAGCTTTATTTTTGTTTTTCATTAGAACTAAATCATGACAATAGAATTATAAATGATATTTAGTTTAGATCAATGCATATATATATATATATATATATATATATATATATATGTATATTGATAGTTGTATGAATTCATCGACATTATGTATCTTGAAATAGAACTTTTCCTTAATGGTTTACAATTATATATATACATATATATATTGTTATAAATATATTATTATATATTTATATACTCTGGTATATGTGTTAACCGTTTGTATTATATGTAAGAGTAAAAAATATGTATATTATGTTTTAAATTCGGTATTGTTGTTCGTACTATTGTTTTTCCTTATGATAGAAAAATGAATGTATCATGTAGGAAAGTTTAGATATAGAAAATTGATGTAATTGTAAATTAAATAGAAAGAAGGTTGAATTGTAAAGAAATAGATTATTCTTGGTCTAAGATGAAAATCTAGAAAGGTGCAATGGTTGTGTTATTAATTTAACTTGTATTATGTGTTTGAGTTATGGAATGGAATTATTGTATGAATTAAGCTAGTAAGTAGTAAAAATGAGATATTTGTAAGTTCTTGTTCAATGTTTAAATTCCTTGTGTGAAGTGGGTATTAGTAGTCTTCCAGAGGCTAGGGGGAGTTTTCTTCTTGATGGAATTCATTGATTTACCTTGAGACGTTTGTTTTGTTTTGATTGAAAAATGTGTGGGTCATTAGCCTTACACAATATATTCTCCACTGTGGTTGGAAATTGTATGCAAGATGGTTTGTGCCTTGCCTTGTTATGTATTTTAGTGATATTTTTGTGATTGTGCAAGTTGGATTTACCCTTGATTTTATTGGGTTCCTAGTTATCAGTAGGGGAGTGGCTCTTAATGGGGGTCGATGCACAAAGTGGCACCAGGGTAACCCATGTGGGAGTTTAATAATTAAGTGATAACCTAAAATGAATTAGGGGGTTGGGTAGTAATCACACTAATCAAGATAGCTAAATGCCTTGAACTCATGGCTCAAGTGCTCGTTTAGGCTTGCGATGAGTTGAGAAGGCCTGGAATGGAAAAATCAACTACCTCATCCTCATGAGAGGTATGCTGATTCCACATAGGGTTGTATGGGGGCCGACGATTGGTAGAGGCTGCTAGGGTAACCCTGGATGGGGGTCGGGGCGTAGGAAGATCTGTCAGGGTAACCCATAGAAAACTATGTGATGACACTCCTACGAAAACCTAGTATTCCTTTATCTCTTGTCTCCCTTTGGTGTTTGTGTGCCTCTAGAAGTGGCGTTATTTTTATGTGATGTTGTACTGTACTTGTGCATCAGAGTCATGTTGGCCTATGTGTTGTCTTTTATCCCTTTAATATTTTGTGGTGGGACCTTAATGTTATCTCCTAGCATGGGGGGTGGACCTTAGGGTTCCACATGGTCGGGTGGAATGTGCCTTGTACTCCATTGGGTCCCCTCACTTTTTTCATTTTCATGGTGGCTTCTCTTGGATTTGAAGACCTCTGCACTTTTCCCAGTTCTTGTGGATTACATTTCATGTATTTGTATTGTATCATTAATCTCTTGTACCATGTATTATACTTTTGATGTACTACCCTCACATGTGTTCAAGGAGATATTTCTATTCATGATGTAAGTATGTAACATTGTAAATTATTGTGGAAATTTCTCTTGTAATTGATAAAGTTAATGAAATTGATTTGAATGGTAGCTATGGATGACTTGTTATGATTAATGATGTTACTTCTGACATTTGGATTTAGAGATATATGTTTTGATTCTGATGAGTATTGTAGCCATTGGACCTTGAGGGCATTGTTTTGGATCAAGAAATGCTCAAGATTTGATATCTTGAGGAGAGACTTCCCAGGGTTTAGGTATCTTGAGAAGTCACTTCTAATGATATCTTATCTTGAGTAAATTCTTAGTGCGTCAAGATACTTGAATGCGGTTCAAGATGGTGGATGGAAATCTTGTTCTAAATCAGATGACATAATTTAACTTTATGCATATTTAGATATGTTTACCATTCTTATTATATTCTCTTGCAAATTCAACATCATACTCTCTTTTGTAATGGATAATATGATGAGGATTATTGCATATGTTAGTTAACTAGATTAATTTTATAATGCATTATAAGTGACATGATATGGATGATTCATATTGTAGTTGGAATGGTCTAATGTAATGAATTATAATTCTTGTCAGCCTGGTTTATGGGATTCTAGTAATATAGTCATGGATCTTAGAGGACTTAGTTTAAATACAATTTATTGTAATCTATAACCTTTAATATGTTTCTCTTCAAAAAAAAAAAATTATACCATTTTTATGTGTTGTTAGTGTGTTGTCCTCTAGGGTCCTATGGCGAGGCGTTACATAATTTTTTTATCACAATTAGAAGAACTTATTTCATATAGAATTATATTTTCCCAAACTTGGGAACTAGGATACAAAAGATCTCAAATAGGATTAACTAGATCTATTTTTAATGTACTAGTGAATATAAATATTATGCAAATAATATTTCCACAATCTATCAATGAAACACAAATAGTTGTCATTACTCTTAAAATAAATTTAAATTATAAAAATGTATTCCAAAAAGGGTTTGTACGACCAAATATAGTAATGTAAGTATTGAGTCACTTAAGTGAAACAACACTATATAGAATGGAAAATATTCAAATAAATGTAAACTAGAAAGAATGTCTTTATATATCAATAAACAATGAATACATTAGTGAACTTAGTATGAGTGAAAATGAATAAAGTTGATATAGAAGATGAAATTCCTTGTGAAAATTTGATACATGGCTCTATTGAATCTATATGTATACATGAGTTGCAAGAAAAAATCATACAAATTGCACCTGTTATATATTTTTCACCTACAGGCTCAAATCAAAAAGAGCACTTTTGCTAAGCGGTGTTCGTTTAAAAATTTGATCATGCAGTTTATGCCATAGTATGAAAAAATTTACTTTGATTCTATTCACGAATAAATATTGCATTTTTATGAAGAAAAGAGAAGCAAACTGATGCACTAACAAATATCTTTTTTCTGAAAATGTAATTTTTATTCATCAAAGTATTCAAATTGCTTCACACAAGCCGTGAAACTGGCTAAGAAAAGTAAATTCAATTTTTGAATTTATAATATGAATACATGTGTGAACATATTAAAATGAGGCATAAGAGTCATAGGGGCCAATCATTGCCTGAATGACTGGCGATGCTGCTGTTGCTTGTGTGTTTCTGCTACCTTGCTACTCCCACTTCCTGTTCTCCAACTGGAAGATGTGGAAATCACAAAAAAGAAGTTAGATCCAAAGGATCTAAGCAATAACTAGCCTATCATTATTACACCCTGCACACACATTCACATTAAAAATCCAAACACTGCTTTATTTTTCCTAACTTGTTTGTGTTATGTATAGATACAGGAAAAGTAATGTTGTTGTTTTATTCATTGGATTATAATATGAGTGGGATAAATGTGGCTCCCACAAGGGTTGAGCCCAACTCATATATGACAAAATAATGTATCATCAATAGATTTAAAAGGTGATTGTAGAGGGCAATGGCCCTCATGGAAATTGTTTCAAATAAATACTGGTGGGATGACAGTGTTCTTGTAGTCTTGACAGTCATGAGGAATAGTGCCAAATACATTATGAGGTTCAGTATTCAAAGAAAGAAGCACCACTTGTTATTATAAAAGACCACAGAATGTAGTAGAGACAATACAACATGCTGTCAAATATTCAGTGAAATGATGATGAGCTAGATCAAGCCACGATGGGAAATACTTCTATAGGACACATATGAAAGGAGAAATGCATATAAAGACAATGATGGATGAGGACAATAGAGTGATCTTATTGTATGGGATGACCACTGTAAGAAAAAATTATAAGCTTCTTCCTTAGGAGATACAAATGGTAGGATTGTATCAAGGAAAATTTGTAGGCATTTTTCAAGCATGGCTTCATCAACAGGGTTTGTGTATGAAGGATGAGGATGTCCTGGGTTTTTCAGCAAAGCTGCTGCTACAACCAGTTCCTTTGTAATGACATCAAACCTAAGAAAAGAGCCTCCAAGTACAAGACAACAGAGGGTCGAGCCATGAAGTTTATCCATGATTAAAGGATGATGTTGGTACCTGTAGAAGATAGGCTCGAGACCATTGGACAAATTTTCTTTGTTTTATGCAGTCATGAGGAATAGTGCTAAAAGAATGCCATTAACGAAGTAGAAGAAAAGGAAAGAAGAACCTACAAGAATACAAGGCTCGCAACCATTGAAATCCATTAAAAAGAGACTAAAATATTTGAGCAGGCTTACAAATAACCAACAGAGGTTTCCAACAAAAAGAGGTCGGCTGGGATTTTATGTCAGTGCCCACATAGCAAAAGATCGCCCAAAATGTTCATGGTGGTTAGATCAGAATAAAACATGAAGCAAATTTCACAGTAAAATACCCATTTTCAGGAATGAAAGGCTTGAACCTTACAAAATTTTTTCCCAGTTTTCATAGTGGCCAGAATTCATCTCTTATTCTAAGAAAAGAGAAGAAGCCATTAAGAGATTCAATTTTCTACAGGAAAATGAAGTGCAGAATGCAAATAAAAAATTGAAATGGATCAAGAATATCAAGAACACATCACAACCCCATCTTATAAGATCTTAGAGTACTTCGGATTCAAATAAAGGCCAGTTTCGAAATCACAATTAAGTTTACTCTTTGTTTCTGATACAAAATCTTCCAAGAATTTCAATGGCGGCCTGAAAGTATGTAAATTTTTTTTAAGAACTCACAAAAGGTAAAAGAGTTTTACATATCTGCAATACCTTAAGAGAATCTTCATGATGGTGCACACAGGAGAGGTTTCCAGACCAAGTTCATAACACAGAATGCTCATGGCGGCCAGACAAAGACACAAAGTCACATAGAAATATAAGAGCATCAAAAAATGCAAATGGCCGCGCCCAATAAAGCCTCCAAAAGCTTTTAAAATGTCATAAACAACAGTTTCGATGGAAAACCAGACTCACCATCTGCAATACCTTTAGAAAATCCTTCAAAATGACGGAAAAAACACATATATTTTCAATTGGGCACGGCTAGGGTTTCTCCATGGTGGCGGCCAAGCTTCCTTGAGAAGCTTCAATGTTTGATAGAATGAAAATGAATATCTTTCATTTCATATTAGGGTTAATAACCTAAATGGATCACTGGAGGAAGGCATTCTTTTTGCCTAAGTTTATTAAAATTTATTCACTCTTTAAGGAAGTTGTGGTTTTCCTAACCCACAAGTTCTATTTTGGTTTTCTTTACAAAGTCATGTAGACTTCGGTCTTCTTTTTGTAACTTTGTCCAAAGCTTTATTTTTGCATATATTTTTATATTCAAAACATGTGAATCTTTTATTTAAAGTGATATCCATAAGTCATTTTAAATGAAGATTTATTTATTTATAAGAAAATGCAAATAAAGTTTTCATATTCAAATGTAAAACAAATCTATATTTTTGCATTTATACTCAAAACATGTAAATATTTATTTAAGTGATGAGTTATAAATCACTTTAAATAAAAGATATTTTGAAATGAAAAAATTAAAAAAAGGCCTTTGACATATTCTTCAAGTAATGGTCTAAAGGGTCTTAATTGCTCTTGAGAGCATCTTGGAGATGTTGTTTTCAGTTGCCAACATAAGGAGGGTATCTAGGAAGGTTGGAGAAGATTCAGGGGTTGGATTTGACTTATTCCAAGCAGTTGGGATGTCTTTATGGTTAGTTGGAGTGTTTTTAGAGGTTGTATTGCTAAGTCATAGGGTGGTTAATGACTTGGAGAGACTTTTCCCATGTGTATGGCTTGTTATGGAAAAGTGGATTGTTCTATTTTGGGGGCTATTTTCCTGGGTCCGACCCTAGGTGGTTGAGAGTTGTACTTATGAGTTTTGAAGCTCATTTTTTTAGTTAGTTCTTCTACATGGTATGACAGACACTTGTGGGTTCTAGTACCAGAGTTTTTATTCTTTTGGCAGTTGTAACTCATTATGTTTTGATGAGATCCTTACAGTTATTTTGATAATTCAAGAGCTTTTGGGACCTACTTTGGAGTTCACTTTTGTATGCTTATGTTTTCAATTTGATGTTTCATTCTAAGATTTCCAGTAATCCTACATGTTATGTCTTCGAATCATTTCTTAAGTGAATACCTTGTAGCTGAATAGGTTGTATATTGTGAAATTTTATCTAGTTCAAGCCTGGTTAGTTGTGAAGATTTTATCTTTTCCTGCTAATTTAAAGCTCTGAAACTGGTTTATCACCTATCTATGAAACATTTTTATGCAACTTCTCATATGCAAAAGTTATGTTTTATGCACTTAGTATTGTCAACTTTCACTATTATGTGTTGTTGAGTCAAGATATCATCATAATTTTGGTGTATCACCTTAGAAAGTTTTAAATATCTAGATGTTTTATTGTTCAGTTTTCCTTCCTATGCTTTTCCCCTTTAAATTTTTAGAGTGAATTAAGTGCTTTCAAGTGATTATCCAAAAAGGAGCCAACCTAGAACCTAGAGGTTTCACTTCATTCCAAGTGTCCCACATAGAAGTGAATCCCATGTTCTACCAAAAATTTTGAGCTTGTCAAGTTTAGAATTGGGTGCAAAATTTGGTAACTAACAGTTTTGGCATGCCCGGTGGGACAGAGTCAGAATTGATTTTTTTATGAAGTCTTGTTGTTTTGATGTGCTAATAGTGAGCTAATATCCTTTCGATGGTTGTTTTTCTAGCATATCTGGCGACTCTGTGTGGAGAAAAAGATCAATGCATTCATTTATATGAGAAGAATAGAAACCAGAAGTTCAAAATCCACAGAGTTTCTACATTTAGCTCCTCCAAGAAGAAGAGGGAGAGCACTCAGAAGCACTGTCCCTTCCCCTAGAGTTCAGTCAACCCCACCTGGTGTTGGTGAACACCTTTTGAACATATTAGAGATGTGGTAGTGTTGTGCAATGTGCATCATGTAACACAAGAAAATGTAGCTGTGAGGTTATTGGCTGCATCTTTCAAAAAGAAGGCATTGGAATGGTTTAGGAGCTTGCCAGTGGCCTCTATTTCAACATGGGATGAGCTTGGTGATGAATTTACCAAATTTTTTGAGGAAAAATCTAATCACCTATCTTTGGTGGAGCAGTTAACAACCATAAAAAGAGCCCCACAAGAGAAAATGATGGATTTCAACATCCGTTTTCAAAAGACCTGGAATAGGATACCTGCTACGGTAAGGCCTTCTGTTGACTATGCATTCTTGTACTATTTGAAAAGCTTAAATAGTGACATTTCAGTCATGATACAGTCCATGGGGGGTACTTCTTTACCTTAGGCTTATAGTATAGCCATTAGGGCAAAAAATAGCCTCATTCAAGTAGGCAAGATAGCACCTAGGCCACCTATGCCCTACTTCCCTGATATACAGTCAAATATGCCATTATAAATGCCACCCTTAGCCCCTTTACCTATTGTTTCAGCATTACGCACTGTTGTAGGTCATGGAGTGTCAACTGCAAGACCATCAAGCGAGTTGCGAGAGATCAAGTCTGGTCAGCAGAAGATAGAAAGTATTTTGCAGACTATGGGAAATGAGCTCTAATTAGCATGAAGAAACAATACCAAGGGGCAAGGCCAAATTTTCAACAGCAGAACCAACAACAAGGTCAAAGTGTAAGTTAGCCTTATCAAGGCCAAGGACATCAGTATCAACAAAATAGGCAACCCTATCAAGGTGCTTATCAGAGGAAAAATGTCAACCAAAGACCATTCCAACCATATAATCCAGCTCCTCTTAATGTTGCTAATCCAGTCAAAGATATAGTTCCAACTCAAAATAACTTTGCAGTAGAATATGAATGGTTTTACCCATGTAACCAGGCACATAGTTAGGCTTAATGTTCAAATGGGGTAATTAATCAAGCACTTATGGTCCAGAACACTGTCAGTTCTTAGCCATATATACCTATTGGCATACCTTAACAACAACCGGATATACATTCTAATGAGACTGCATTTCTAAATTTCGCAAGGTGAAGAGTTCTGTGGTGTGAACGGTGACTCAAAAATTGCAGCCAATACATGAGCCAAGAAAAGAGCTCTAGATATGGAGCAATCAGTTGAGAAAAATAAGGAGCCTGCAACTGCATAAACATCATCAACACCTATTCCAAATGTACCAAGGAAAAATAATACTATCTTACCAATCAATGGGTAGCCTCACAAGAACGTGGAACCGCTTGTTGTTAAAGTACACCAGAGGGTACCTTCAGCTGTGCCTTATAACATTGTGGAAAGTATGAAGAAGATGAATGTGAATATGACCATGTGAGATTCCTTAAGTATTCCTGGATAGGCTGATTTGCTTAAAAGGGCATTATCTGAAGATCCTAAACAAGTTGTTGATTCCCCAAAAGTTGTGATGACCAATGATGATGAAGGGAAAGATGTTAACCCCAATAGTGAAGGAAAATCTATGACCCAAGGTAAGAACGTGAGACCTCCTCCATTCTATATTTCATTAATTATTGGGAATAATTTAGTGCATAATTGTATGGTAGATAGTGGTGCTACATGTTCTGTGATGCCTAAGCGAGTAGCTGATCAATTAGGATTGAATTATGAGCCTTTAGAGAAGGGAGTAGTCTAGCTGGATGGATCATCTATTAATACAGTGGGTCTTATCAAAGATGCCAGCTTAACTCTACATGCTTGCCCCAATTTTTTGATTCCCCAAGACATTTATGTAGCAGATTTGCCCCCGTATTTCGGGTTATGTTTGTCAAGAGAGTTCATAGCCAAAATAGGAGGATACTTTTCATCCGACTAGTCTCACATGCTATTCCTTACTAGGTATAGAACCAAAGTAACCATTAAGTCTGAGTTGCTTGCAAAAGATAACATAGAACCCTATATACCTAGTGCAATAAATGCCAATTATGTAATTTTTGAACAAGATGAGCATGCTACTATCCTTGATCCCCATACTATTGTTAATGATATCCTAGATATACTTTTAGATGAGTGGGAAAAAAGTCATACTCTTAATGCTGATAGTGACTCAGTGTTGGATGTTGGTATGGGTAACTACATGTTTCAAGAAGCTGATTTAGTGATGCCCAATTTGGTTAAGGGGTCAGAGAATGATTGTGATCAGCAGAGCGAAGTTTGGGAAATGTATTTTGATGGCTCAAGGAGCAAGCATGGTGCTGGTGGGGGTGCAATGTTGGTTTCCCTAAGAGCAGAAAGATATTATGCAACCTTTAGCTTTGGATTTTCGTGCACAAATAACACAATAGAGTATGAGGGTCTCATTCAAGGGCTAGAATGGGTGAGGAAATGTGGAATCAAGTGTCTAAAGGTGCATGGAGATAGTGACTTAATAGTAAATCAGGTTAGAGGCCTGAATGCTGTTAAGAATGATGTTCTTAAATTGTACAAGCATAGGGTTTGGGACCTTCTTGAGGAATTTGAAGCTTTCAATATTATTGCCATTCCAAGAAGTAAGAATCAACATGCTGACAGGTTAGCAGCTGTGGGTGCTCAGTTTGATATTCTAAATAACATAAAGAAAGGATGTGATCAGCAGCACATCAAGATTATTATTAGACCTTCAGTGCCTGATAACAATGTTAACTAGAAGGTCTTTGAGAGTGATGAACAATTTCTGCAATTTCTGCTCGAAGAAGATGTGTTTGCAACATCAAACCAGGAAATAATCAAACAACAGTATGGGGACCAAGTGCTGCAACTTAAGAACAACAAGTTTCCTAAGGGATTGTTCACCTTAGAAAGTATTTTCAATTCAAATGATCAAGCAAAAAGTAACAAGGCTAATTTGCTGGTTCAGCAGGATCACTATGAGGACTTAGAAATTGCACCCAAGAAAAGCCTCAAGATAGGAAAAATAAACTTTGTTGTTGAAAAGCAGTCCTTTCTACATTTATTCCAAGATTTTATTAACATATTTTCCTGGGAGTATGGATATTTGAAGGGATTCGATCCGCACCTTGCACAACATACAATAGAGTTGGAGCCAGCAACCAAACCCGTAAGGAAGAAATAGAGGCCAGTTAATCCCAAATTGGAGCCATTAATGCAGAAGGAAGTTTTCAGACTTATAGAAAATGGGATTATCTTTCGTATCAAGCATACTAGTTGGGTTGCAAATCTAGTTCCCGTGAGGAAGAAAAATGGAGAGCTCAAATTGTGTGTAGACTTCAGAGATTTGAATAGAGCTTCTTTGAAGGACAGGCACTCTCTTCTGTCCATGGAGAAGATTCTTCAATGTGTATCAGGTGCTGAACATTTTTCTTTATTGGATGGATATTTTGGTTATAACTAGATCCTGGTAAAAGAAGAAGATCAATTTAAGATTGCATTCACCACGAAGTGGGGCACAATGGCGTACAAGAGAATGCCATTTGGTTTGTCTAACACTGGAGCAACCTTCCAAAAGGCTATGGACATGGCTTTTAGCAACTTAATGTATAAATTTGTTTTAGTATACCTTGATGACATCAGTGTCCACTCCAAGAAGGCAGCAAATCACATTGACCATTTGAGACAAATTTTTGAACATTGTCGGGAGTTTGGTATATCACTGAATCCCAAGAAATATGTTTTTTCTATTCATGAAGGCAAGCTTCTTGGGTATGTAGTATCTAAAGAAGGAATCACTGTGGATTCTAAGAGAGTTGCAACAATCTTGGAGCTGCCTTTACCCCAGCATAAGAAAGGAATTCAAAGTTTCATTGGTCATATTAATTTTGTTAGAAGGTTTTTTCCCGATATAGCGACCTTGTTAAGGCACCTTACAGCTATGTTAAAAAAGAATGCAGAGTTTCAATGGACCCGTGAAGCAAAGATAAATTTTCAATTGATCAAGGAGGCCTTAGCTTCAGCCCCAACATTAGTTAACCCAGGTTTCAACAAGGATTTTACCCTATATGTTTTTGGCAGCCTCGATGTAATCTCTGCAATTTTGGTGCAGAAAAATATAGAAGGGTTGGAGTAACTCATTGATTTTTTCAGCAAGGGTATGGAAGACTATGAGTAGAG
>CM021104.1:509819270-510012159 GCA_007115665.2 Sequoiadendron giganteum | reverse complement strand
CTTGGATATTACCAGTCAGCTAGTTTTGTTTGAGCAAACTAATCCACTCGCCTTACGATATACTCAGCTGATGGAGTTGGAAGAAACCAGGGACAAGGCTATGAAGAACATGGAATATCAACAAATCCTAACTAAGAAAGCATTTGATAAAAGGACTAGATCAAAGGATTTCATGGTGGGAGATCTCGTGCTTAAATAGGATGTACTAAGGAGCAAGCCGAGCCATCATACTAAGTTCGACAACATGTGGACGAGTCCTTTTATCATCATGGAATGCAAGGAACACAACGCTTTCCAACTGGCCACAACTAAAGGTGAAGTGCTTCCTATCCCAGTCAATGGGATACACCTCAAGCCTTGTTTTGAGGTTTGAGAGGGTTCATCTTTGTACATACTTTAGTCTAGTTTCCCTATTTTAATAAGTGCTACTGGACTTTCTTTTGTTTTCCCTAAATGTTATTTCAGCATAGTTTTTTGTTTTTTTTTGGTTGCTTTTATGTTTTGTTGCTCTTTGGGTCCCAAGGTTTCTGGTTTGAATACACTGGATAGCCCTTGTTCTCAAGTCAAAATTAGGTCTAAGACTCATAATATTGAAGAGGGGTTGTTGCCTACTATAAACCTTAAACCTAATATCTGGCTAGACAAAAAGGATTGCCAAGCATACTCAACCCAATGGATGTTTTAATGCTACTGGTCAAGTGTCTAGCAGGTAGCCACCCATCCGAGGTTGCCAAAATGTTATATATTTTTCACCTACAGGCTCAAATCAGGAAGAGCACTTTTGCTAAGCGGTGTTCGTTTAAAAATTTGATCATGCATTTTATGCCATAGTATGAAAAAATTTAGTTTGATTCTATTCATGAATAAATATTGCATTTTTATGAAGAAAAGAGAAGCAAACTGATACACTATCAAATATCTTTTTCTGAAAATGTAATCTTTATTCATCAAAGTATTCAAATTGCTTCACACAAGCCATGAAACTAGCTAATAAAAGTAAATTCAATGTTTGAATTTATAATATGAATACATGTGTGAACATATTAAAATGAGGCATAAGAGTCATAGGGGCCAATCATTGTCTGAATGATTGGTGATGCTACTGTTGCTTGCGTGTTTCTGCTACCTTGCTGCTCTCGCTTCCCGTTCTCCAACTACAAGATCCTAAAATCACAAAAACAAACTTATATCCGAAGGATGTAAGAAATAACTAGCCTATCATTATTACACCCTGCACACACATTCACATTAAAAATCCAAACACTACTTTATTTTTCCTAACTTGTTTGTGTTATGTGCAGATACAAGAAAAGTAACTTTATTGTTTTATTCATCAAATTATAATATGAGTGGGATAAATGTGGCTCCCACAAGGGTTGAGCCCAACTCATATATGACAAAAGAATGTATCATCAACAGTAGAGGGTAGTGGCCTATAGAACAATTGTTTCAAATAAATACTGGTGGGATGACAGTGTTCTTGTAGTCTTGACAGTCATGAGGAATAGTGCCAAATACACTATGAGGTTCAGTATTTAAAGAAAGAAGCACCACTTGTTGTTATAAAAGACCACAAAATGCAGTAGAGACAATACAACCTGCTTTCAGACAATCAACGAAATGATGATGAGCTAGATCAAGCCACATCGGGAAATACTTCTATAGGAGATATATGAAAGGAGTAATGCATATACAGACAGTGATGGTTGAGGACAATAGAGTGATTCTTATTGTTTGGGATGACCACTGTAAGAAAAATATATAAGATTCTTCCTTAGGAGATACAAATGGTAGGATTGTATCAAGGAAAATCTGTAGGCATTTTTCAAGCATGGCTTCATCAACAGGGTTTGTGTATGAAGGATGAGGATGTCCTGGGTTTTTCAACAAAGTTGTTGCTACAACCAGTTCCTTTGTAATGACATCAAATCTAAGAAAAGAGCCTCCAAGTACAGGACAAAAGAGGGTCCAGGCATGAAGTTTATCCATGATTAAAGGATGATGTTGGTACCTATAGAAGATAGGCCCGCGACCATTGGACAAATTTTCTTTGTTTTATGCAGTCATGAGGAATAATACTAAAAGAATTCCATTAACAAAGTAGTAGAAAAGGAAAGAAGAACCCACAAGAATACAAGGCTCGTGACCATTGAAATCCGTTAAAAAGAGACTAAAATATTTGTGCAGGCTTACAAATAACCAACAAAGGTTTCCAACAAAAAGAGGTTGGCTGGGGTTTTATGTCAGAGCCCACATAGCAAAAGATCGCCCAAAATGCTCATGGTGGTTAGATCAAAATAAAACATGAAGCAAATTTCAAAATAAAATACCCATTTTTAGGAATGAAAGGCTTGAACCTTACAGAAAATTTTCCTAGTTTTCATAGTGGCCAGAATTTATCTATTATTCTAAGAAAAGAGTTGAAGCCATTAAGAGATTCAATTTTCTACAGGAAAATGAAGTGCAAAATGCAAATAAAAAATTGAAATGGATCAAGAATATCAAGAACACATCACAACCACATCTTATAAGATCTTAGAGTACTTGAGATTCAAATAAAGGCTAGTTTCGAAATTGCAATCAAGTTTACTCTTTGTTTTTGATACAAAATCTTCCAAGAATTTCAATGACGGCCTGGAAGTATGTAAAAAGCTTTCAGGAATTGAAAAAAGGTATAAGAGTTTTACATATCTGAAATATCTTAAGAGAATCTTCATGATGGCACACACACGAGAGGTTTCCAGACCAAGTTCGTAACACAAAATGCTCATGGTGGCCAGACAAAGACACAAAGTCACAGAGAAATATAAGAGCATAAAAAAATGTAGATGGCCGCACCTAATAAAGCCTCCAAAAGCTTTTAAAATGTCATAAACAACAGTTTCGATGGAAAACCAGACTTACCATCTTCAATACCTTCAGAAAATCCTTCAGAATGCTAGAAAAATCATAGAGATTTTCAGCTGGCACGACTAGGGTTTCTCCATGGTGGTGGCCAAGCTTCCTTGAGAAGCTTCAATATTTGATAGAATGAAAATGAATATCTTTCATTTCATATTAGGGTTAATACCCTAAATGGCTCACTAGAGGAAGGCATTCTTTTTGCCTAAGTTTATTAAAATTTATTCATTCTTTAAGGAAGCCGTGGTTTTCCTAACCTACAAGTTCTGTTTTGGTTTTCTTTACAAAGTCATGTATACTTAGGTCTTCTTTTAGTAAATTTGTCCAAAGCTTTATTTTTGCATATATTTTTATATTCAAAACATGTGAATCTTTTATTTAAAGTGATATCCATAAGTGATTTTAAATAAAGATTAATTTATTTTTAAGAAAATGCAAATAAAGTTTTCATATTCAAATGTAAGACAAGTCCATATTTTTGCATTTATACTCAAAACATGTAAATCTTTATTTAAGTGATGAGTTATAAATCACTTTAAATAAAAGATATTTTGAAATGCAAAAATTTAAAAAGGCCTTTGACATATTCTTCAAGTAATGGTCTAAAGGGTCTTAATATCTCTTGAGAGCATCTTGGAGATGTTGTTTTTAGTTGCCAACATAAGGAGGGTATCTAGGAAGGTTGGAGAAGATTCAGGGGTCGGATTTGACTTATCCCGAGTAGTTGGGATGTCTTTATGGTCAGTTGGAGTGTTTTTAGAGGTTGTTTTTCCGATTCATAGGGTGGTTAATGACTTGGAGAGACTTTTTCCATGTGTATGGCTTGTTATGGAAGAGTGGAGTGTTCTATTTTCCTGGGGGTTATTGGGGGCTATTTTCCTGGATCCGACCCTAGGTGGTTGAGAGTTGTACTTATGAGTTTTGGAGCTCATTTTTTCAGTTAGTTCTTCTACATGGTATGATAGACACTTTTGGGTTCTAGTACCAAAGTTTTTATTCTTTTGGCAGTTGTAACTCATGATGTTTTGATTAGATCCTTACAGTTATTTTGATAATTCAAGAGCTTTTGGGACCTAATTTGGAGTTCACTTTTGTATGCTTTTGTTTTCAATTTGATGTTTCATGCTAAGATTTCCAGTAATCCTACATGTTATGTCTTGGAATCGTGTCTTAAGTGAATACCTTGCAGCTGAATAGGTTGTAGATTGTGAAATTTTATCTAGTTCAAGCCTAGTTAGTTGTGAAGATTTTATCTTTTCCTACTAATTCAAAGCTCTAAAACTTGTTTATCACCTATCTATGAAACATCTTTATGCAGATCCTCATATACCAAAGTTGTGTTTTATGCACTTAGTATTGTCAACTTTCACTATTATGTGTTGTTGAGTCAAGATATCATTATAATTTCGATGTATCACCTTAGAAATTTTTAGATATCCAGATGTTTTATTGTTCAATTTTCCTTCCTATCCTTTTCCCCTTTAAATTTTTAGAGTGAATTAAGTGCTTTCAGCTGATTATCCAAAAAGGAGCCAGCCTAGAACCCAGATGTTTCACTTCATTCCATGTGTCCCAAATAGAAGTGAATCCTACGTTTTACCAAATTTTTTGAGCTTGTCAAGTTCAGAATCGGGTGCAAAATTTGGCAACTAACAACACCAACATGAGAGAATTATCCTATTGGAATATTTAAATATAAATATACTAAAGAAATGAATTTTCCTACACATTTTTCAACAACCCATGTGATGATGACATTGTTAAAAAATCATGTACTAAAATTTGCACAAGGGGAATTATTATATTCAAATAGGCAATTTTCTTATCTTATGACAAATCTATTTTTAAAAATCATGAAATTAATTATAAAACAATTTTTATATACAATATGGATAAGAATTTGTAAAGTTCAACTAAAAGGAAGAGAGCTAATAGAAAAATATGTCAAACACAAACCTAATCTAGAAAAAAAACTCAAATCAGATAGTGGCTATGTTGATTTAAAAATAATAAGGATATCTCCATATTAATTGCAACAACTAAAAAAAATTATTTGCAATGATACAACTTAGACTACCTACTTTTCATTATATTTACTAGTGCTAAACATAATTGGGATCCTTTATCAAATGCACTTGAATAATTATATAAATTACATCAATCAACAACAAGAAAATAAGAATGTTACACTAAAAATCATGATCATAAATTTCATCTTATCAAAAAATATTCGATCACTTGTGCATGCTTCTATAGGCATATAATAAATACAATGAAAAAAATGATATTTACAAATGGTTCTTTCTTTAAAAATATCTTGGATTATTTTTCCATAAATAAATTTCAAAATTATAGAAATGAACACGATCATTTCCTTCTATGGATAAAAAAACACACCAATATATGGCAAGGATAGCTATTTAAATATTGTAGAGTTTGTCAACAAGTACATTACCTGAAACACTAAACCTCTACAATCTAATATAGTTATGCTACACAAGAACCATCATACCAAGTATTGTAAGAAATAAAAAATGAGCTTGTAGATACAAAATTCCATTCCAACCAATAAAAAAACTATAATACTTTAACCATTACCAAACAACAATGAAACCATTATTTCAATGACAAAGAAAATATTTTCCAAATTGCAAACAACAAATATGACATATCATTCTCTTTTCATATGTTATTAATCTAAATGGATATGAATGAGGATGAATGCATATTGGTTATAATATCAACACTTAACATACCTACACTCCTATTATGAAGAAAGCCATCACAAATATGAAATTTAATAAATTTGCAAAGAAATTTTCAAAACTATGGAAAGAAAATATAGATTCTCAATTTTTTCTTAATAAATATATTGTAGTAATGTATTATAACTCATACATGACAAAGTTGGACATGTCAATGACATATGCATTTAAAATAATATTTAAAGACCACTGAAAATATAATATCGATTCTATAAAGATGATAAGAAAACTTGGAAATGTTTTTCTTAACTTGCAACAAATATCTTTGCAATAAGCTTTGCATATTGTTTTATCACTTCCACTAAATTATAGCTCAAGAAAATGTATATTTGTAGTGTAGAAAAATTCAACTCTTTTTCACACTTAATTTGGAAATGAATAATTAATGATGAAATGGACTTAATTGTGCCTTATTTAGGGTGTTGTAAAGTGTATCTTTACACTTTCACACTAATCTAGGGATTTATTAATTAATTTGGATTTTGTATGCCTTATTTGGTCTTATTTTGCATCCACAAGCCTTATTAAATGCATTTTTCTATGGAAAATCATAATCTAATGTTTGTGGTCATATGTTCCAGATCTAGGGATCTAGGACATACGTCACCTTGGGCGTATGAGTCCCACCTAGATCTTGGGACCTAATTTCAAATTGCACATTAAGCAAGACATTCCTAGATATTTGTGCCCCATTTTTTAGCTACCAGGACTCATGCGCCACAACTGGTGTATAAGTCTCGCTTTAACTAGGACCCAATTTAAATCAAATTATTGAAGGGGTTTTATTATCCTAGATCTGATGTTGGCTTGTAGTGTTGAAATTTAGGGAAATTTGGAATAAACAAGTATAAATAAAAGCTTATTTCACTTAGTTTCACCTAGAAATTTGGATTCAAGCATCCTAATATTTGACAAGAGCATTAGAAAGTATTCAAAAAGGAATTCAAGAAAAAATCACCAAGTATTTGGAGCAGCATTCAAGATCCATTATCATGTCAATGGCTTGATGCATCATGCATGTAGTTTTGAGCTAATGTTGTGATGTATTGTTCAAGATCAATTCAAGTATTCAAAGGAATTATATTTCATCAGGAATCATGATCAAGACCTACATCCATTGAGGCCACTTCATGCTTGTTTGAAAATCTACAAGGTTTCAAAAAAGGTTCTATTGTTTCATCTCATGTTTCATGTTTCATTTCATTCATGCTTCATTTCTCATCAAGGTTTTATTACTAAAATGGGGATTGACCAAGGCAAACCCCCATTCACTTACAAAACAACATTTAAATATCTTCTTTGATGTGTGATTGCAGGTTTATAGGTTGAAGAAAAAGTGGATTTGAAGCCTTCAAAAGTGCCAAAATTGCAAAGTTACAAAGTTGTCATAAAAATTTGTCAAGACTCACGTAAAATCAGATCTAGAGCAAGATATCCAACCTATTTACATGAAACCAGTGGGAAAGTGCTTATTTGATCCATCTTCAGAGGCTCACAAAGTTTAGCTTCATAATTTTTCTCCTGGCACACTTTGCGACAAAACAAGACACTTTGCAATAGTCTAGGCGTATGAATCCCAATACTTCCTTTTTACTAGATTTCAAAATATCTAGATTAGTCACCTAAAGATTCCATAGCTTGCCCAAAAATCCTGTACTGGGACTAAATCACCTAGTTTGACGTATGAGTCCCAGTACACCTTAAAGGTAGCAATTTTCAGGGTTTTCAAGCCTTGCTTAGTCATCTTCATTTATCCAAGTATTTATTTGTTTTATTCTATTTATCAGTCTGATTACATGCTTTCAAATTCTATTTTCTAGGTCATATAGTTATATTTGCACATTGTTTTCATTTCCTTTTTTTTTAAGAATTTCCTTAGTGGTGAACCCCCTTTTGTCTTTAATCACACCTAAGGAGACCTTGTAGCAATCTCTTTTCCTAATTGGATCATAAGGTTGAGATCTCTAGGGTTTCCTTGAGTGAATTAAGAGTGAGATAGGAGGTCGTCTAGTTCCATCTACCAAAAGGTGGAACCCTATTTCCTTGTGTTCATTTTGGTGAACCTAACTTTCGAACCCTTTCTTTCTGATTTGGAGTTTATTTAAGTCCTAGATCTAGTTTACATTAACTTTGCATTATATATTGCATTAGTTAATTTTTATTTAGGGCTTCTAAATCTTTCATTAGTGAAAGTGCATATAGGTTGCATTTTTGCATCTTAGATCATTCAATTTCACTAATATTTTGTAATTACAAACATTCAAGTCAACATACAAGTTAGAAACCTTACAAATAACTTATAATTTGTTGAATTTTGTGCAAAAACCTTAATTGGGACTCATTTTCCCATCTAGGTGATTTAATCCCTATATAGGTGTTTGTCCTAAATTTTTGGGAATTCTGGGATGTGTTTTTCACTATTTAAACCCTCCAAAAACCCTAACTAGGACTCATATACCCCTCTGGGTGATTTAGTCCTAGATCAAATCTAAAATTACCTTTTATACCATTAATAACATAATTTTTATGCTTATGTTTAATGTTGTTAGATAATTGTTTTAGTTTGCTAATTTTTTGTTTCATTCATTTCATTAGATCTAGCTTAATTTGGTTAATTTCATGAATTGCTTAATTTCAAAATTGCATTTACATATTTCATCTTAGGTCATTACATTTAATTTTAAGTCTCTTTCTATTTTGAGTTTCTATAGATTACTTTTCACAAATTTTAGTACATTATTACATTGGTGGTTGTCATTGCACCAAAATATTGACTTGTTGATGCCTGATACAACTGCTAGATTTATACAAGATCCATAGGGGGTGGTTAAGCGATGCCACAAACTCAAGCGTTGTGTTGCACAAGGAAGGCCAAGGGACACACCTCTTGCAACAACCCCCCAAGTGCAAGTGAGGGGTTCAAACCTGTGACCTCAACTGTGATACCAATTGTTCCATTAGTGGTTATCGTTGCACCAAAAGATCTACATGTTGATGCCCAATACAATTGCCAGATTTATACAAGATCCACATGATGCGGTTAAGCCATGCCAGGAACCTAAGTACCAGAATACACAAGGAAGACCAAGGGACACACCATCTTTCAACATATCTAGCTTTTAAAAGTTTGTAAAGAAAAATTTCATCAATAAGTATGTTAATCATTAATTTAATACATTTCCTAGTTATGAGAGTCTCTTAGTGCATGACAATTAAAATTTTGATGCTTTCCTTAAATCTACCACCCTCCCATATCTCCTATTTGTGAGTGATGTGATAGAAGAAGTTACAAGCATAGAAAATCATGATAATCACAATTGTTTTTCTCTCGATACCTCTCCTATTTGTGATGAAGGTATCTTGGTGAAAGAAGATGCAATCATTGAGAATCATGAAGATATTGTTTTTCCTTCTCATCATCCCCCTTGGGAAGATATTATGGAACAAGAGAATAAGATCATAGACACATTTCTAAACATCACCTTACCTAGTCTCCATTCATTCCTTTCTTGTGAGAATGTTTTAGTGAATTAGGATGAAATCATAGATAAACATGAAAATCACATTTTTTATTTTCCTAGTATCTCTCCTAGTTGTAAATAAGATATTTTGGTGTTAAAATATCAAACAAATGAGAGTCATGAGAATCTTATGTGTCTTTTTGCCCCTAGGGAAAATATTATTGAACAATAGAATACCACCATTGATAAAAAAGATAATACAACCATTGATAACTCCCTTACTTGTGATGAAGGAATTGTAGAAGAACCAACCTTTGAATGTCATGAACATCTAGTTTGTAGTTCTCCTAAAATCTCTCCTACTAGGGAGGATATCATGGTGAAAGAAAATGAGAACATTGACACATGTCTTTCAAACACTAGTAATGAGACTTCCTTAGATGAATATGATGAAGTTACATTAGACTCACCTTCACTAAGATAAGTTAATATTATTCAACCTCAACTCATCCTTTACCCACCCTCACACAAACGTCAAACTAAAAAAAACCTGTCCTCATCCTTGAACCACCTAAGAATAATATGTTGCAGGGTGATCCCATAATGCTGGTTTACAATTTCTAGGAGATTCTGATTTTTGCTGAAATCACATATTTTTAGAAAATATAATGATTTAAGCCTTTAAAAGTTCCATTTTAAGGATTCCAATTGAAGAGGGTTTGATCAAACCACCTTATATCAATCTCCCTTGGATATAACCCCGCTAGTATTAAACCATACCTATAATGAAGTCTCCTTTACACCTATCAAAATGTGAAAAAAAACCACTTTTGATTTACCTTTTGGGGAACAAATGAATTACTTAAAATCTAATTATTTGTAAGTCTGTAGTCCTTATTATAAGCTTCCCAAAAAGTATAATTTTAAATAAATTTAATTTTATTATTATTATATTTATTTTTTATTTCTTGTGAATGTAGGTTTTTCACCAAAAATCAAGCTCTTTGTTCTACACAGGTGGAAAAATAGAAGAGTATAAAAAAAAAAAAAAAAAAATATGAGTGCACCATCTATTGAAGTCCTTGATCCAATAAAAAAAATTGAATTTCGATACACATAACTTTTTTTGTGTTATACGGTCTGCCTATGTCTGAATTGTAATTGGTTTGACTTCGAAACTTGATTAAGGGGAAAATATTCAATAAAACACTATGAAACCAATTGCAAGAACTAGATATCATAGTTAAAAATATAAATTTGAAAAAATCATAATTTTATCCTTCATGGAAAAAAAGTTACGTGTTATACGGTGAGCGTCACTCCTTAAAAATGGTGTTTACTGAACAAACTAGTTTTTGAAGGAGATGGAAAAAGAAGTGCAATCTGATTCCAAATTTTTTAAAAATATATATTTAGAATCTATAGACAAAATGTCACAAATCAGTAGTTTTCATCATCTTCAAATTCCTCATGGTTTAGCCGCTATAGGTGTCTAAAAGTGAAGATTTAGTTAGAAAAAATCAGTTCAGTGTCCAGTTTGGCCAAAAATTGTAAACCAGTATTGTGGGATCACCCTACAACAATCAAATTATAACATCGTTGCTCATATATATAACACTAGAAACAATCTATAACCAAGAAAAACACCTTCAAAATCCCTCCCATTGCCTAACCCTATCTTTCCTAGTCCCCCTTATTTTCCTTTGCATAGTGGAAAGGAGTATGATCTTGTTGAACAACTTAAGAACACTCCTGCTAAAATATCATTATGGGACCTTATTCAAGCCTCTCCTCATTATAATAACATGATTCAAATTTCCTTACAACAAGTTCCTACCCATCCTAATGTGTAATCGAATGACATAGCAGCCATGATTCAAGGAATGAATGCTGACATTGTTTTCCACCAAAGTGAGCTCCCTCCTTTGGAAGTGCAAAAACAAAATGATGCTTTCATGATAATAGCTCAATATAATAGAACAGGGATAAAACAAACCCTTTTTGACAATGGGTCAGATCTTAATGTCTGTAGTGTAACCCTTTTGGATAGACTTTGCATGGATAAATCAAGAATTGAGCATAATTCCTTATCAATTCAAGGATTTCATAATGTAGGAAAATAACCGATTGGTGTGATCACTTATCCTATTACAGTTGGAAAGGCCAGATTACAAATTCCTATTTATGTTATGCCTCATGATCTTTCATATAATCTTCTTTTAGGAAGGCCATGGATTCATGCAATGAACGAGGTGCCTTCTGTGTGCAGGTGAATTTTCCTAGCCTAGAACGCAAGGAAAAACACAAACAACACCTCAATGATTAGCCTAGTTGAACTTGAAAAAATGAAAGAGAAAAGAGTGTTATACCTTGTCCAAGTTGATGAGTTAGTTGGCCCTATTGATCATTTGATTTGTGTGCTCCTAGATTGATTTCAATAGCCTAACGACTTGTTGTTGCTTGATTTGGATGCAAGGAGGATGGATTTGGCTATGGATGCAAGATGGTAGTGTGTGTGTGAGAGTAGAAAACTTGGATGCATGAGATTCAAAATGTGGTTAGAATATGGTTGAATGTGATAGAGAATGAATGAGAGTGAAAAATGACTATCTTTTTGTCATTAGCCAGAGGGGAGATGAATGAATGGCGAAGATTTATTCCTGGGAGAGGGTCAATGGTTGAGATCAAGAGTTGACCAAAGGAATTAAAAATTCATTTTTTAATGTGCATGGAAAGGATAAAAGGAATTTAATATTCCTTGCGAAAGAGAAAAGGAGTTTAATATTCCTTGGGGGATGAGAGAGGAATTAAAAATTCCTCAAAAGGACCTTGGGAAGACAAAAAGGAATTAAAAATTCATCGGGGTATGGGGAGAGTTGACTAAGGGGTTGATTAGATTAGCTAATCAATGATTAGGTTGTGTAAGTGAGGGATTAGGAAAATTATTAGGTGGGTAATGAGGATTAAGGGCCCACTTGCATATTATGGAGGATGTGACACATCCCTAATCAAAGAATAGGAATTTCCACATCCTTAGTAAAGGATTAAGAAAGGGGGATTAAGACTAGGAATGAATTATGGTGGATGGGACATGAGGGTATTAAATAAATAAATTATTTTATTTAATTTTGGAGGAAAGGGATGAGGGGTAATATATTTAATTATTTAATTAGATACCTTAGGAATTTAGAGGATTTTAGGGGTATTAATTAAATAATCATAATATTACTTAATTAATGTAGATAAGAGGATATTTAGACGAGAAGGGATAAATTTAACCAAATATAAGTGTCAAATTTAGGTGTCTACATTTTGCCCCTCTTTGAGATGGTGTTACGAAGTAGCGTCATTTCAAAGAAGATTAAAAAATAGCACCAAGAAGAAGATGGTTAGATCATGGAAGATGCCCCAGTCATTCAAAGAAGTGACTAGGAAGAAAAATGATAGGTGTGATGATGATGATGGGTGAGGATTCCCCCTTGAGAGGACATGCGGGTTCAAGAGAACACGGTTTTGCTCTCAAAATGGATGAGATGGTGCAAGGGTATATGAGGAAGATGATGGAAAGTGATGGATAAAATATTGAATGGGAGGAGAAAGAGATAATGAAAGGATAAGATGAGAAGTAAGCAATCACAAATGGATTTAAGGACAAAGGTGATGTTTCCCCAATCAAGCTACAAGCCAAAATGGATTGATGATGGATGGAGTGTTTTTGATGAGGGAATGATATATCCCAGAACAACATGAGGATAGGCAATGATACATCCTGATGATGATGAGAGTGTTGTTGATGAGGGAAGGATACATCCCAAAACAACACAAAAGGATAGGGAAGGATACATCCCGATGATGACGACAATGATGATGATGATGACTAGATCAAGGCTTGTAACAAGGTGGGGAACAAGACCAAGGATGTGATTAAATGATTTGTGCTAGATTGAATGGATTAGGATTGGAGTGAGATGTAAAATTGTTGAAATTAATGAAAATAATGGAAGAAAAGATGCTTAGAATAACAAATCTATATTATCCTAAGCAGATTGAAAAGATGATGATATGATGAGAATGATGGAAGTAGAGGTATGGAAACGAATGAGATATATAGATGAGGGAGAGTGATGAAGGATGAATGGATGGGGGGGTTTGGATAGATGTGAGGATGGGATATGGGGAGGTGAATGGATAGTAACCAAATCAAGAAATTTTAATTGTTATGTGTTATTTTTCCATGTAATGAGCACTTAATTTGATATAGCATGAGATATTATGCACCAAGGTATGAAGAACCAAGGTAACGACATATCACATGCATAAGACTCACACAACAAATAAAAGGTTAGTCCAACATCCCAAAGTCACAGGGGCTTTGGTTGGGCCTGATGTTGGAAAACCAAAAACACAAAGGATGCCCCAACGTAACACAAGACCACGAGGATCTTTGTGGGTACTACGCAGGACAACCAAGAAGACTGAAGTAGACAAAAAGATCAAGATATGCCCCTATGTTTAAACACCAGTCAAAGCACACCATTATATGATGGATCATGGCGACCCTGAAAAGATATAATAAGAAGCTCAAATGATAAATAAAATTTCAAAAGCATAAAAAAAAATCACAATCAATTTCAAACATCCTTTGCCATGGGATCAAAAGGGTGAATGGGATTGATGCATTCTGTTAGGAAGGATGCATCCTGTTAAGACAAAATATGGAAACTAAAATAGGTGATCGACATGATGTATGATACTTGAAACCGATTGAACCTCATGATACTAGTGATGTTTATTTTTAAGTACCAGCTAGATAGGGGCATACTTGACGACATGACAAGACAACAAGACACACCACCCTAAAGACCTAGGGGCTCGGGGGTTTATCAAAGATCAGCCTTGCCTAGGTGAAAGTGTAGAGCCCTCGTATTTCGATAAAAGACCATGGATAAAATTGGAAAGAGGGAAATGGAGACCATGATGGAGGACAAGGATGGGATGAAAAAATGCCCTGGGGGCTAATCAAATGATCGACCTTTCCTATGTGCAAGCGTAGGGGCAACGTAGTTCGACTAAAGGCCAAAGATAGACAATGGATAAGGGATGATGAGATGGCCATGATAAAAAGATACCATGATGGAGCTGATATGATGATACAAGATAGACACGGTGGATTGGATGATGGGGATTACGCAAAGCTCAGGGATGGGATAGTTATCCCAATCATCAAAAGATGAATTGGGAGGATGATATGGTGGAAATATGAGTGATGAAAAGTGATAGGAGATTGGCAAGATGTGTCAAAGAGGTGGGATGGATGATAGTGGGATGAATGACATTGGATTGCATGGGGGTAGCCTATAACTAGATACCAATTACAAGGGATTATGAGATGAAAGGAAATAGAGATAAATGGATGGATTGATAAATATGGGGAGATAGAAAGATGCTAAGATGAATGGATAGAGGGATAAGGATTTGGAAAGATGGAATGGATTATTGGATGGATAAATGGATGGGGAGATAAGGATGGGGAATGGAAGGGATGATATAATGGATGGATTGGAAGTTAAGGATGGGGAGATGAAAATGATTTTCTCTTGGATGGATAGAGAGATAAGGATTTGGATATGGAAAAGGTTATGGGATGGATAGATGGGAAGGTAATGATTTTGAAGATGGAAGGGATTTTTGGATAGATGGATGGGAAGATAAGGATGTGGAAGATGGAAGGGATGATAATGGATGGATAGGAAGATAAGGAAAGGGAGATGAAAAGGATTTTATCTTGGATGGATAGGGAGATAAGGATTTGGATATGGAAAAGGTTATTGAATGGATAGAAGGGAAGGTAATGATTTGGAAGATGGAAGGGATTTTTGGATAGATGGATGGGAAGATAAGGATGTGGAATATGGTAGGGATGATATGATTGATGGATAGGAAGATAAGGATGGGGAGATGAAAAGGATTTTCTCTTGGATGGATAGGGAGATAAGGATTTGGATATGGAAAAGGTTATTGGATGGATAGATGGGAAGGTAACGATTTGGAAGATGGAAAGGATTTTTGGATAGATGGATAGGAAGATAAGGATGTGGAAGATGGAAGGGATGATATGATAGATGGATAGGAATATAAGGATGGTGAGATGAAAATAATTTTCTCTTGGATGGATAGGGAGATAAGGATTTGGATATGGAAAAGGTTATTGGATGGATAGATGGGAAGGTAATGATTTGGAAGATGGAAGGGATTTTTGGATAGATGGATGGATGAGAAGATGAAAAGGGATCGATGGATGGAGGGATGGGAAGAATTAATGGAAGGAGGGATGGGAAGTATTAATGGAAGGAGGATGGAGAGATAGAAAGGATTTATTGGATGGATGAATGTTGTTTCCAAGGACTATGCCACAAATAAGTAAATACCCCACTCGAGAGATGTCATGCGTAATGAGGCAAGAGTGATGGCAAAGAGCAAGATGGATAGATAATTAATGGAGATGGATTGTAGTAGGATGGGTGGACAATGGAAGATAGATGAATGTGGATAGGATGCATGGATAAGGAAAGTGGATGGGGGAGGATAAGGGATACAATAACATATGGATGAGAGGAATATATACTAAGAGGTGTCCAAAGCATGTATAGCTAGGTCCCCCCATCTTTATCAAGATCACAAGGAGGATGGAGGGACTGGATATAAATGGGATATGATGGGTAGGACGTGGAAGATAGGTGGGTATATGATATAAAGGAAGGGGATGCATAACATGAAGTTGCCCTGAAGTGTGGAAAGAAAATGGATTGGGGATTTACACATGACGTCTGTTTGCTAGGTTTTCATCATGGTACTTATCCAAGGCACTTTTTTTCCAAGTTTTCACCATTGGACGATTTATTTGTTTTTTTTGTTTAGATTTTTTGGATTTGTTGGATTTTTTGGATTTTTTGGTAGGATGTGGAAGGAGATAGATAAGGATAGGTATGTGGATAAATGGATTTGTAAGATATGTGATAAAGGGTATGGATGAAGGACTCAAGCATCAAGTTCCATACAAGGTAATAAAAACCCATGTTTGAAGCGACTATTGGATGTTGGTACAACCTTATTAGAATGGATGGATTATGTGAGAGAATGGATTAAAGGGATTGAATGGGGGAGATATGTGGGGTAATGGATGGGAGGTTGGAAAGTGTATGGATGTAATGGTGGAGTGGATGTGTGATGTGGGAATGTGTTCAAGACCAACATTGGCACATGTGGTGATGGATGTGAAAGGATAGGAGGATGAATGGATGGAGAGTGTGGGGATAATGGGGGAATTGGGATAGTTAATTTTGGTACCTTAGGACCCAAAATAGATTTAGGAGATGGAGGGTTTGAATCATTAGCTTTGGGATTATAAAATTTGGATGTCATCATGGATTTTTCATTTGAAGGCATGGCATCTTTTTTCTTTGGGATCCACATGGTTTTGATTTTTGCTTTGGTGGGACTTTGTGGCCTATGGGTTTGATTTGGATTTTGGATTGGATTTTTCTTTTCTTCAACATTCCTTTTGAAGGGGACATGAGGAGCTTTAGATTCATGTGGATGTTTGGATTTATGCATTTTTACTTTGGCATCCAAAGTGATTTTAATATCAATGGGATGGGTATGAGGTGATGGATGATGTGGAGGAGACATAGACGAAATGATAGAGGGAGGATTTTGACAATGATGTGTGGATGAAGGATGTGAGATAGCATGCATGGAAGGGTGCCTTTGTTGATCCTGATAAGGGATTATCAATTTAGGATTTTTATGATGTGTCATAGTGATAGGTGATGGATGGATGAGAGGATGAAGAGGATAAGATGGAGGAGGTGATTTTGGGATATAAGGGCCCAAAATGGACTTTGTATATGGAGGAAATATTATGGTGGATGGAGGGACATAAGGGCCCAAAATAGATATAGTAGATGGAGATTGGGAGATGGTGGATGGAGGGACATAAGGACCCAAAATAGACTTGGAGGAGGAAGGAGGAAGATGGACAATTATTTTGAGGTAATATGATGGAGGAGGGGGATGGTGACAAATGGTTTGGTGGAGCGATGGGATGTGCCTCTTATTTCTTTGGAAGAGGCTCGCTTAGGATGTACAAAAGTTGTACCAACATTTTTGGATTGTGAGTCTTGGGAGATATATCCAAGACCACTTGCACATGGGTCTTCTTTGACTTGGATGGGCTCTAAAATACCTTGCTCATGAAGGACTAGACCTTTTCCTTTATAGTTCATGATCTTGAGCATTCGATCTATGGTAGGATGCTTATTATTTTTGAAACATGATGCGAGTCCACTATTAGGCGGAGAATGTTGGGTGGTGTATATGCTTTGTTTTTCTTCTACAAGAAAACCAACATGGATGAGTGTATTGTTACCAAGGTGATAGACAAGTGCTGTTAGGATGGTAGGGCTAGGCGAAAATGAAGGATCATGATATGGAGATGATGGTATGGAAACATCTTGGTCTAGAGGAGTGAGTGATAATGGATCAAGAGAGGGATTAGGTGGTATGATAGGATATGGATTTGTGGTAGTGGGTGATAAGGTCTCATGAGATGGAGTGATTGGATCTTGGATGTGAAGGGGGTCATGGGATGGAGCGGATGAGCTAGTGTGATCTTGAGATGGGGTGGGCAGGATGGTAGGATCATGACTTGATTAAGGATAGGGATGATGAGATGGAATGGATGGGGGACTATGATCTTGAGGTGGAGTAGATAGGATGGTAGGATCTTGATGTGGATGAGGGGATGTGTTGGTATGCTTTGGATCAAGCTCTTGGCATGAATCATCTTGTGTGGGAGGTATGATGATGGAGGAGTGTTAGAGGGCATCCTAAAGTTGGGGATATGGGAGGATGGAGGATTCATGAAGGTCATGGGATTGGATTTAGATGATACTAGGAGTAGGAGAAGTGGATTGGATGTGGGTGTCTTCAATGGGTTCGACAACTCTAGGAATAGAAGATGGGGATTCAATGGATTTGATGGGTTTGATGGGTTCAATATTTTGGATGGTATTAGGCATGGTAATGGGAGTGATAGGTGTAGGATAGAGAAGGGCCTCATCACTAGTGACCGTACATGATAAAGTGGTATGGGATGGATCCACGACTTCAAGATGTGAATTTTGGGGTATCTCCTCTATCATGAGTCCTTGGATGACATTTGGAATGAGATCTTTAGGAATTGTAGGTTTAGGTGGGGTGATGGGAATCGATGAAGTATTATGGTTGGGTGGAGGACTAGGATTAGGTATTGGTGGATTAGGATTAGATAAGTGGATGGGATTGTATGGGGGACTAGGAGTAGTTAGAGGATTAAAATATAATGAAATGGAGGGAGTGATGCAGGAGGATGTGGATGATGAATTAAGATAGGATGGTGTGGATACTAGATTAGGTTGGGAGGATTGGGATGGTGGATTAGAATAGGAGGGTGTGGATGTTGGATTAGAATGGGAAGATTGGGATTTTGGATTAGGATAAGAGGACATAGGTGGTGGATTAGCATAGGAGGACATGGATGGAGGATTAGGATAGCAATATATGGATTTTGGATTTAGATGGGAAGATGTGGATGTGGAATTATGATAAGGATATTGGGATGGTTGATGATGATAAGGATATGAGTATGGGGATGGTGGATTAATATAGGAGGATGTGGCTGTTGGATAGGAAAGAGATGTAGAGGAAGGATATGATGAATATATGGATGGTGAGGATACTGGATATCCCTTGTTAAGGGTAGCATAAGAACTATTATTAGAGGTGGATGAAGGCATGGGGGGATAGCTCAGAGGAGTGATTGGATTTTGGGAGGCGATCGAGAGAAGATTGCTATAAACAATAACATCAAGGGGATCTATAATATACTCATCTTGATGAACAAGACTTTCATTATCGTCATCAACGTAGTTGGGATTCCCCTTGACTACTATTTTTTGTTGTACTGATGAAGGATAAGGATTCATGATGTTAGATGGAATGGATACGGATTGAAAAGATGGGAAAAGATGATGAAAATATAAATAGGATATAATGGAAGAAAATGGGAGAAGAGATCTTTAAGATTTATTTCGATATCAGATCTTGGATATAGATGGACTAAAGCTCAAATTGGGATTTAGGTTAAGCTCATATTAGTATTGGATTAAAGCTCAGATTCAAATTGTAATAAAGCTCAAATTCGGATTGGATTGAAGCTCAGATTAGGATGATTGGAGGATGTGATGGAATGTGATAGGATTGATGCAATAGGATTGGATGATTGATCAGATAGGAAGATGAAACAGATTCTAAACCCAGTTCAGAGATCTGACTTAGATGACGTAAGGTGTTGACAATCATATTGGATTGTTAAAAAGGATGCTTACAACACCGAATCTACCTCAAGATTGAAGTATATTGATTGGGTCATAATGGTGATTAATTGACTTAGGATGGATGAAAAACCTAAGAATTCACAAATGATGATGATCAGGGTCAGACACCTAAGCCAGCTTGGATAAAAACCTCTAAAATGAAGTCTAGGGGATTCAAATTGATGAACCGGTGAAGGATATGGGATCTAAGGATGCTTTAAGATACTCCTAGATGATTTGATTGATGAAATGATGATCTTTAGAGAATTCAAATGGATGAAAATGATGATTATGGGAAGACAGACGATGATAATTTTATTTGATTGCAGCAAACGACTGGGCTAATGGTGGGCTTTCAGTGGCCAAAAGGATTCACAATCTAAAATTTGTATGGGAATCAAAGTCACCTCTATAGGTCATAAATTCACCCTTGTAGATTGCAAGTTTACCTCTTTGGATTACAATTTTTCCCCTCCAGGCTAAGAAAACTTGCCTTTGTCTTGAGAAAAATTGCCTGTTCAAGGTGACATAGGAAACAAGAAAATTTTCCTATCAGGTGAAGCAGGTTCACCCAAGATTTGACTCATACCAGGAACAGGTTAATTTTCTCAGCAAGTTCACCTATCAAGAAGAAAGTTCCCCCAAGAAGCTAGCAAATTTACCCAAGAAGTTGACAAGTTCACCCAAACAACTAACAAGTTCTCCCAAACAATTGAAAAGTTTTCCCAGACAGCTAAAGCCACTGAAGAATGGGCAGATTTGACTTTTAGGATCAGCTAACGAGATGAATTCACCCAAACAGACTCGAACAGGGACTCAAATAGAGAACGGGATCATGAATGGACAAACAAATTTGCCTAAATAGATCTAAATGGGGACTCAGATGAAGAATGAGATAGAAAACGATCAAACGAATTCACCTAAATGGATTTGAATTAGGAATTGAACAAAGAACAAGATATCAAATGGTCAAATAGACACCAAAATGGGCCCAAACGAGGACTCGGAAGGACATAAGACTTGAATGGGAGAAAGGGCCAGCCTTGTAACAAGCAAATTCGCCCAAAATAAGGAGCAAAATCACCTATGTACAAGGAACAGGCGAATTTGATGAATGGGGAAACGGTCAGAATTGGAATGGGAAAGCAAGATTGCCCTTGTGAGGAGAAAATTTTCCCAACAGGTGAGAAAATTCACCTATTCCCAGAGAATAGGCAAATTTGAGGGATGGGGGACTGACAAACTCGCCTAAGGGATGGACAAACTCACCTGTTCCGACGAATGAGCGAAAACAGGGTCGCCTAAGAAAGTGACTGACAAGAAAATTCACCTCTATAAGGGGAAAATTCACCTTTGAAGGCAAGAGCTGACTATGGTAAAGGAAAATAAGCACAACAAGCAATAGATAGAAGGCCAAACTGACTCAACTAAAAATGAAAGCACTAGTATCTCACAAAGAAGACACGCCAAGTAGTATGATCCTAAAATTAGTGATATGGGTTTGCAAAATTGATGTAGGTCCACCACCTTGAGTAGACAACCCAAGGTTAATATTTCGTGATACCGGGATGGTTCTCTAGAGAACCCTTTCTCGCGAAGGCAGATACCTAGCATTCCAATGGCACAGGGTCATCAACGAATGCCACATGCTCACCTTCATGCTCTCACTTTAGGACTATCATAGTCCACTATGAGGATTTATATCTCAACCCAAGGGACTATGTGGTGAGTAACTTCGAGGTACGGTATACATCCCCTCCACTACACCAAGCCACAGCTGAAATATGGGTCTCTATCTAGGCTATACAAGGCTATTTCATGAGTCCTCGATATACACAAGGTACTTGAGGCACAACCATGAACATCAGCCTGTCACAAGCGTGAGTCGGGATCCCCAATGAAGTACTAGAAACTTGGACCAACTCTACATGTCTTATCTAGGTATCGCCCTAGCTTCGACGCTTTTCTAGACACAACGTGACTAGATTGGGGTACAAATTTCATTCCCCCCCTTTATATACCTCGTCGGTAACACGTGGTTGGAATCATCCCCCGGGTGATGAAATCCCAGACAGGTTCCACTAAAGGAAGATGATACCAGATGTTTTGGCTGGTCCCCAGGCTCGCACGTAGTGCAAGGGGAGAGCTTAGATGCACTAGCACCTCCTAGCTAGACTCAACTGGACTAGAATGAACTATGATTTCTCGTCACCCAGGATCGCCAAATGGCATAAGGGGATTAGATACATTAACATTCCACTCACAAGAATGACAAACAAGTTTATATTGACCCTTTAAAAACTCTATGTATTCCTAGCTAGTATAAAAGACAATAGACATACTAACTAAAAGGTCTTGGAGCTATCGTTCTGCAAACAATGTGTTAGTAGTTTGCAACCACTAGTCTTTGACAGATGAAGACAAGCTACAAAAAACGTTAGCAACAACTAGGGACACTCATAAACAAACGAGTTAGTGGATTAGTACCTAAAAATGGAACCAAAACAATACTGAAAAATGAAGATCAAAGTCTTAGATTCACCTCAGATTGGCCTTTGTATGAGGCAATTTCCCCCTTATAGATGGTCAAGTTCACCCCTATAAGGTGCAAACTCGCCTGTTCTCACCAGTCAAGTTCACCTGTTCTGAAGACCAAGGAAACTTCACCCCTGATTGAAGCAAATTCACCCTAGATGGAAAATTTGCCCCTATAAATGAGCGAGTTCGCCCTTGTAGATGAGCGAATTCGCCCCTATTGGAAAATTTTCCTGTCTAGCTAGAAAAATTTTCCCCTGTAAGGAGAAAGTTCCCTCATTAGGGCAATTTTTCCTCTCTAAGTAAAGTCGAAATCTATAAAACTCAAACAACAGAAAACATAAAAGTATAAACCCATGATGTCAGTCCCACTGGGCATGCCATAAATGTGTGCAAGTGAATCTCTCTAGTCTAAAATGAAAAACGAAATGAAATTCAAGCAAGGAAAAACACAAACAACACCTTAATGATTAGCCTAGTTGAACTTGAACAAAATGAAAGAGAAAAGAGTGTTATACCTTTTCCAAGTTGATGAGTTGGTTGGCCCTGTTAATCGTTCGATTTGTATGCTCCTAGATCGATTTTAGAAACCTAACGACTTGTTGTTGCTTGATTTAGATGTAAGGAGGATGGATTTGGCTATGGATGCAAGATGGTAGTGTGTGTGTGAGTAGAAGGCTTGGATGCATGAGATTCAAAATGTGGTTAGAATATGGTTGAATGTGATAGAGCATGAATGAGAGTGAAAAATGAATAACTCTTTTTGTCATTACCCAAAGGGGAGATGAATGAATGGCCAAGATTGATTCTTGGGAGAGGATCAATGATTGAGATCAAGATTTGACCAAAGGAATTAAAAATTCCTTTTTTAATGTGCATGAAAAGGATATTTAAGGAATTTCATATTCCTTGGGAAAGAGAAAAGGAATTTAATATTCCTTTGGGGGTGAGAGAGGAATTAAAAAATCCTCAAAAGGACCTTGGGAAGACAAAAAGGAATTTAAAATTCCTTGGGGGATGGGGGGAGTTGACTGAGGGGTTGATTAGGTTAGCTAATCAATGATTAGGTTGTGTAAGTGAGAGATTAGGCAAATGATTAGGTGGATAACAAGGATTAAGGGACTACTTGCATATTATGGAGGATGTGACACCTCCCTAATCAAATATTAGGAATGTGCACATCTTTAATAAAGGATTAAGCAAGGGGGATTAAGACTAGGAATGAATTATGGTGGATGGGACATGAGGGTATTAAATAAATAGATTATTTTATTTTGTTTTGGAGGAAAGGGACGATGGGTAACATATTTAATTATTTAATTATTTAATTAAATACCTTAGGAATTTAGAGGACTTTAGGGGTATTAATTAAATAATGGTAATATTACTTAATTAATGTACATTAGAGGATATTTAGATGAGGAGGGATAAATTTGACCAAATATAAGTGGTAAAATTTAGGTGTCTACACCTTCTACTCTTCATCATATAATGAAGTATGTCAACAAAAATAAAGTGTGTATAATCAATGCCGACCCTGGACCAGATAGTTTTCTCATTGATAAAAATAAGGAAAATCCTTTGAAAACACTGAAACCAACTACACAAGTAGAACCTGTGCAAGAAGAACAAAATGACAGGTGTCCTAAACCCGTCAAAATTTCATCACTAGATGATTTGGGATCGTTGTATTTCACACCTAAATTAATGGGAGGATACAAGATCATAACAAACGATTCAGAAAAGGGAAAAGAAAAAGTGGTAATGTCAACATAATATTTGAAAGCATCCACTTCAACCACTTTAGAAGAAGAAAAAAATTACACAACAAAATTTGATGAAGCTAAATATGAACAACCATCAAATCCAAAAGAAATGAAAAATATTTATGGAAAAGGTTATGAACTTATGAAATAACTTGGTCATATTGGAAAAGGATGTGGTGCTAGAGAACAAGGTATTTATGTCCCCATAGAGCCTAACACATGAGAAATGACTAGTGTTCTTGGTTACTGTCCCTCGAAAAAATAAACAAGCCTTCACTCAATATCAACACTCTTACAAAAGATCCTTCTAAGCTAACTTTAACATTAGTGCATCCTAAACTGATAGACACTAGTGGTCTTGATTATTATCCTTTGAAAGAAATGAAAGAAACAGAGAAATCTTTGCTTAATATCAATTTCATCACACAAAACACTAATGATTCAAATTTGATAGATTTTACACCCTCCTATAAAGGAGAGAACAAAATATCACAATCTAAAGATTCTTGTGTAAGTATGACATCTTGTACTAATCAAGAGATATATTTGTCGCAAAATAAAGGAATACCTTCTACTATTGATTAAGAGAGCAGCTTGTCGAGACTCCAAGATCGTTTGATGTCTCTCCTTCCAAGAACATGAAAGTAATTTACTACAAGATTTCATCTTGTGCATATCATAGAGTTCATGGTCATTCTACTATTGAATGTAAGGCTTTGAGTGATAAAATTCAACATCTTAAGCATTGTGGTGCTCTTCCTTGGGTTGAAGCACCTAGTTCCTTTAATTGATACTGAATTTCATGAAATATTTTGAATCATCCTTGTCCTACACTAAGTGGTGGCAAGGGGTTAGGTAGCCTTGTCCTCGTATGACACTTATCATTGTCTCTTTTAGCTAGTTTAATGCCTTCCATGTATATATAAGAGAAAGCTTGGGATGTGGACAACACGCCTTATGTTGGCTCACATGTGGCATACTAAGTTATATTTAGTATTGCATTATTGGGGGCAATCCCTTATCCATGATGTAGTCTCATTTGGGAACACATGACTTGGCATATGGATTTCTGAATAAGATGTCATGTCTTCCTCTACTTTAAAGCAATTGATGACAAAAAAGATGTTAGCAACTACTTTAAACTAGGGGCATACACCGACACTCATGTTTCACTATGCAATTTTATTTATTCTTGTGATTTGTTCTTTTCTTGGTGGTGTGATTGGGTTTGATTTCCCTTTAGGGTGTGATATTTCTTTGAATTTTCCTCTCTGGGAGAAATTAGTCACAATGTTCCCTAAGAAGATACCTTACATGAACTAAGAAAAATCCCTTTGAACGTACCTTACACTATTTTTCATTTACAATAACTATTATATGGCCACCTTGCATAACACACTTTTCTTGCATGTGGAGCCATCTTGTTTGTTCACGAGTGTCAAGCATACAAAGTTTTGCTTGCCTTATGAATCATGTTGTTTGTTTTTTGTGGTTCCTTATCAAAGTTATCAGGAGGTATAGCTTTGGTATGGTTAGTATGATAAGAATCCTAAACATGGGCATGGATTTCTCATTGTACGATGAGAAGTCGATACACAGGCAGTAATTTCTCACTAAGTCACCCTTTCTGGATACTCACCTAGTGGACAACCTAAAGTTATGTTGCCTTAGAGTGAGCATGCATTTTGGAAAAACAACTGAGGCTTGATCCACATCATGTTGAACAAACAGTCGATCTACCCCTTTTTAGATACTCACCCAATGGATAGCTTGAAGTTTTATTCCCTCAGAGTGAGCATGTGTTTTGGATATATTGCTTAGATTTGATCCACATCATGTTGGACAAATAGTCAAGGCTTGATCCACCCTTTCTTTCTTTTCCTTTCATCTTTAGGTCTTTGACATTGTATGTTTTTCTACCTTGATGTTGCATATCATACACCTTGTGTGTGTCCCTTTGTGCTTATGTTGGTTTGACATAGGATCTTAGATCCTAGGGGCTTGATCACCATTGATTTTATTCATCATATACCATCCACTCTGGTACACTTGGGCCCCTCTTGAATGTCTATTTTAATGTGAGTTTGAAGCAAGTTCCTCCTCTCACTAAAGTGGGGGCTAAATGTAGTGTAAAAAAAACTCTTTTTCACACTTAATTTGGGAATAAATAATTAATGATAAAGTGGACTTAATTGTGCCTTATTTAGGGTGTTGTAAAGTGTATCTTTACACTTTCACACTAATCTAGGGATTTATTAATTAATTTGGTTTCTTTATGCCTTATTTTGTCCTATTTTGCATCCACAATCCTTGTTAAATGTATTTTTCTATGGATAATTTGAACACATCATAAATGACAAATCATAGTCTAATGTTTGTGGTCATGTGTTCCAGATCTAGGGATCTAGGAATTATATGCCACCTTGGGTGTATGAGTCCCACCTAGGTCTTGGGACCTGATTTCAAGTTACACATTAAACAAGACATTCTTAGAGATTTGTGCCCCAGGTCTTAGCCACTGAGAATCATATGCCACAACTGGCGTATGAGTCCCGCTTTAACTAGGATCTAATTTAAATCAAATTCTTGGTGGGATTTAACTATCCAAGATCTAATGTCGTCTTGTAGTGTTGTAATTTATAGAAATTTGGAATAAACAATTATAAATACAAGCTTAGTTAACTTAGTTTCACCTAGAAATTTGGAGTCAAGAATCCTAATATTTCACAAGAGCGTCGTAGAGCATTAGAGAGTATTCAAGAGAAAATCATCAAGTATTTGGAGCAACATTCAAGATCTATTACCATGTCAAGGCTTGATGCATCATGCATGTAGTTTTGAGTTAATGTTGTGATGTATCAGTCAAGATCAATTCAAGTATTCAAAGACATTATCTTTCATCAATAATCATGATAAATACCTACATCCATTGAGGAGACTCCATAATTTTTTACAGATCTACAAGGTTTCAAACAAGGTTCTATTATTTCATCTTTTATTTCATGTTTCATTTCATTCATGCTTCATTTCTCATCAAGGTTTGATTAGCAAAACAAGGTTTGACCAAGGAAAACCCGCATTCCCTAACAAAACAAAAAAATATATCTTCTTTGATGTGTGATTGCAGGTTTATAGGTTGAAGAAAAAGTGAATTTGAAGCCTTCAAAAGTTCCAAAATTGAAAAGTTGCAAAATTTGTCTTAAAATTTTATCAAGACTCATGGAAACTTAGATCTAGAGTAAGATATCTAGTCTATTTACATGAAACTAGTGGGAAAGTGCTTATTTGATCCATATTATGAGGCTCACAAACTTTCTCTTTAGAATTTTTCTCCTGGGATACTTTGCAACAATTTGGGCATATGAGTCCCAATACTTCATTTTTACTAGATTTCAGCAGATCTAGATCAGTCACTGAGAGATTCCATATCTTTCTCAGAAACCCTATACTAGACCTAAATCGCCCATTATGGCATATGAGTCCCAGTACACCTCAAAAGAAATAATTTTTTAGGGTTTTCAAGCCTTTCTTAGTGAACCACCAAAAATGTAACACTAGACCTAGGGCAAAACAATTCCCTCTACTAGGCCCTTAGGGTTTTTCACCCTAGGAGTACTTGGTGTGTAGGAATGGCACTCTTAACTCTAGGTGGTTATGAGATTTTTTGTGGTTGAATTCAAAGGGAGGGTTGATTGATGAAGGTTGTGATAAGTGTGTGTGTTGTGTGGTTGAAACTAAAATAAAATGATGCTTATATAAATGTATGCAATGTAAACAAAGTAAAACTAAACTAATGTAAACTATATACCCTATATGTCCTAAATGCATGTGATACAAAAAGTAAATGAGAATTTGAGAGCTTGTGCACCTGGAAATGTGCTCTTGTAGATGAATTATCCCATAATCTTTTGGAAAATGTATCAAAATAGCAGGACACTTACACCAAGTTGGGTGACCTAGTCCCCCTGTTGGGAAAATCTGCCGAAACAGGTTTCGTGGAAAAGGGTACCCAAAAATACAAAAACCCTTTTTCAGGATTAGCATAGGGACAAGGTCACCAACAGTGGAAACCTAGACCTCTTGATGCTTTCCAAGAAATCAAGTCCTAATTTTGTGGGTCCCGGTTGATGTTTCCCTTTTTTGCATCAATTCGTGTCTGAAACTCCCGAAAACAACTTGTAGCTTGTATTTTTGTCTCACTTAGGGTTTGATACTTTGATGTGATTTGGGTAGGATGCTTGTACTTTATCCAACACTTTGTACTTCCCCAAATCTAAGTACAAAACCTGAAAAGACCAAGAGATTGTTGGGGTTAGGGAATAGGGGTTTACCTAAGTCAAACCCCTTTGATGGTAGCTAAACCCAAATGAGAAACAAATCAAAGGAGAGTAAGATTGAATGAAGAACTCAATGGAAATGCTTACCAAACCTTTTTTGTTGATGGTATACAACATGCAAGAGCAACTCTAATGGAGGTTTCTTGTGAAACCCTTGTGCTTGATTGCTTGTTTTGAAAGATAGGAGTGCAAGAGTGCTTGTGATGAGATGTAAAAAAATGAGCCTGGGAGAGTCTAAGAGAGACAAAATAAAGGTGAAAACCCTAATTTTCCCAAAATGCAACCTAATAGGCCGACACTAGGGTTTAGGAGGCAAAATTCTCGTTGAATTTTATTTGAAATTTGAGATTTTTGCCAAAAGGGACTAGGTCGCCCTTGGGAAATTTCAAGTGGTGGTCGGGAATTAATTTGTGTTTAATAAAGTTTATTAGCTTTTCCTCCTGAAACACACTTAGGTCGGAACTAAAATTACATTAGGAGGAAGAATTAGCATAGAAAAAGGGTTAATTTAGGGGTGATAAGCCTAGATAAGTGTGAAAATGCATTACAACAATTTACAACACTTTTTCATGAGGCTTAGAAAGGTGTAAGAGGGTGTTGTTTAGGTGAATTATGTTGAAAGGGTCTTAGAAAAGTGAGGAAATGTGTTACAAAACTTCACAACACCTTAGTAAAACACCGTTAGGTTATTGTAGAATTGCAAGCTTACAACACTGAATCAAGGTAAAACAAGGCCAAAATCCAATGAAAAAGGCCAAAATGAGTGAAAAAGTGCCAAGTTCTACAATTTTTGGCAACATATTTAGCCCCCACTTTAGTGAGAGTATGAACTGACTTCAAACTCACACTAAAGTATTTGAACCATGCATGTTGAGCGAGATCTAATGTAATCATGCTAGCAAGATGAGATGACATCAATCGAAAGGGATGATCAAGCCCCCAAGATTAAGATATCGTGGAAAACTAAACATAATTATAACAGATCACACAAGGAGTGATGTGAAAGGGTGGAGAAAAGTTGGATCAAGCTTCAACCGTTTGTCCAGCTAGTTGTGGATCAAATCTAGGTTGTTTTACTAAAAGAAAAAGGATGTACCCACTCTAGGCTGACGAGACTTTCGGTTGTCCGTCAGGTGAGAATGCAAAAAGGTGGTGAGATACATACACATGGTTGGTATGCACTCACACACAAAAAGGTGGCTATGGGGAAAGTCATGGTGCTAGTTGGGATTCCCGCTCCTAATAACTTTGATAAGACACCAAAAAAGATAGGGGCGAGGTTCATGAGACAAGAAAAGCCTTGGATTCTTAGAACTCATGAAAAATAAAAGATGGAACTACAATCATGCAAGTTGTGTTATGCAAGGTTGCCATGTATGCATGGAAAAGTACAAAATGCAAAATGCAAAAAAAGATTTAAAATGAAAAAAGAGTGTTCTAAGGAGTCTTGTATAGTTCACATGAGGTCTTTGACTTAGGGAAAATTGTGTCTAATGTCTCCAAGAGAGGACCAATCAAAGAATAGAAGATTCACAATTTAGGGGATGCAGTGCATCACATCAGGCCACTAAGAGGAATGTAATATGCTAAGATAAATCACACTTATGAAGGATATTATGCCGAATGTTGTCTGCAAAGCGAGAAACACACCATGTGAAGTGACAAGGCTACACTACAAAGCATGGACAAAAAAAAATCAAATGCAAATGCAAGAGAAAATAAAATAGTGCCAATGTATGCTCCCACTTTAAAGGAATTGCTACATGCCATTTGTGAGAAATTTCTTTAAAGTAGAGAAAGGAAAAATGCAAAAGGGGCATGAGAGCCTTACATGAAAAGCCCAAAGTCAATTGAATGATGTCCAAGAAAGGATACATCATGCGAAAAAGAAGAAAGAATGAGAAAAAGGGGGATATGACCCCAAAATGAAAAACACCAAACACATAAGGGATCTATGGATTTGGGGTTAGTATGTTCATTTCCGCAATGTTTGTTTAGAGAGCGTGAAAATATCATTATTCCCCCAAATACATAGAACTAGAAGAAGACAAACAAAGAGCGAAAGCAAATAAAAAAGGAGATTCAATTTGGGTCAACATGGAAGAGACATGGGATGTCTCAATGCTTTGCGTCGTCCCCAAAAGGACAATAAAAAGAAAAAGAAAACGACATGCAAAAGAGCCTTGTTTTTGAGTCAACATGAAGGAGACACGCTGGTCTCAATGCCTTGCATCATCCTCAAATGAAAGGAAAACAAGAAATAAAAAGAAAAAGAGGTCCATTTGGGTCAACATGAAGGAGACGATGTGGTCTCAATGCCTTGTATCATCCCCAAATGAAAGGTGAAAGGGAAACAAAAAGAAAAAGAGGTTCATTTGGTTCAACATGAAGGGGACATTGTGGTCTCAATTCCTTGCATCATCCCCAAATGAAAGGTGAAAGGGAAAAAGGAAAAGCGAAAAGTGCAAAGGCATGCACAAAACATAGAAGAAGATAGGTACATATAGAAGAATGCCACAAAGAGTAAGAAAAAATAAAACAAGACGGGGAATACACGACACAATAAAAAACACAAGACTAGTAAGGAAAGTGTGTGTCAACCATGAAGCAATTCATCTGCCTCCCCATCTCAGTGGGGAAAAGTGGGAGGTGGAAAATAAGGCTAAGGGAAAAAGACAATTGCATTACTAGGATAGGGCTAGCAACCTCTCACCCCCACTAAGTGCAAGACTAGAGGGAGCTGAGGTAGGTGATGAGAGGGGTAATGTAATAGTGAGAAGGGCATGTTCTACTGTAGGAGTTGAGAAAATACAACACCACAAACCTCGAAGATCACCTGCATGCAAATAACCTGTCACAAAAGAAGAGATGGAGACAAACAAGAAAGGGTTCTCTGAAAACTAAAAATGTATATATCAGAGAGAATGAGAGAATGAATTGATATGAAATACAATGGGATCAATCCTTAAAAAAGGAGATCATGCAGACCCTAATAAAACCCTAATAGGAAAAACCCTAATAGAAGCCCTAATAGGATAACATTTAATAATTAATATAATTATTAAATGTCACTTTATACAAACTAATGTGAAATCTTAAGAAGGGAATAAAGGTAACTTAATCAACATAATTAAGTTAAAACCTTTACTCTAACACCCCCCCCTTAAGATGAGCAACAGTGCAGCTACAAACAAATGTAGAAAAGAAAAGGTAACTACAATGCAAGACGGAAAACATGGGTCCCGACAACTAGGCCAGATCAGGTACCCAAATACAACCAAATCTCTGTAAAGAGGAGAAATAGAGAAAACCTCATGGGAAAAAGCTCTACTCCAAAAAGAGAAGAAGAAAGCCAAGAAGAGACATCACTGAAGCAGAAGAAGCTGCAAACAACTGTCGAAAGATGACTGCTATGGTGCTGAAGAACCTCCGCTGAAGATAGGATGATCAGGAACAAGAAGACAATAATCTGCATAAGTGCCCATATGACACTACTCAAATCAAATGGCAAACAAAGGCAAACACCTGGAACGAAGATACAGATGGCACAAGAACCAATAGTCTGAAACACTAATCAACTGAGAATGGAAGATTCCTTCCAAGGTGAAACCAAGGAAGAATTAGCACGAACAATATAATAACCCCCCCATAATGTTGAACTGGGAGAGCCTGACAGATCCACTGAAATGATGTGAAACACCCTATAGTGCATGAAAGAGAAGAAACATCTGAAAGTGCGCAAGATAGCACCTGCAACTGAAAAAGTGGTGTGCAAAACAAAACACACATGCATGAGGCTGGAATGATATGTATCCATGGTCATCATGGAGGGACACTCACTGGACAAAGGTGTGATGGGAAACAAAGGAAAACTACACTACCCCCCATGGTATGGATTCAATGTCGTCGTGGAGGGATACCCATTGGAAAAAGATGTGATGGAAAAATAAAGGAAAACTACACAACCCCTCATGACACTTTATAATATCAGTGCGAGTACAAAATATGGCACAACCTTATGTGCAAAATCCCCAAAAGATGCATGTACAATAGTGCAGCACTTTATCTCAGTGCGTTTACATAAAAGATAGCTTACAAATGATGCTCAAAATGTCCTCAAAGGACAAAATGCTAGAAATACATGAAGAACAGCTAAGAACAAAGCATCCCATACGAACAAAAAGTTTCCAAGAGCAAATATGTCTAGGTAATCCACCAGAGTGTGAAAACACAAATAACTAAATAAAATATACTTGGAGTGAAAGCTAGAAAAATACCATAAATGAAACTGAAGAGCTCTAAAATACAGTTCCAAAACCGCTGAGATTGCGAAAAACGGAGAAACTGATCAAAAGTTATGAGCTTGAGACTGAAAATAGCCCCTTTGTATTCAACTAGCTATAGAATGCACCAACAAAAAAAAGATGTGATGAGACCCACACTACTGGAAAGATGAGAAAACCAGCTTTCCGATGATATCTTGTTTGCCAAAAAACAATATCGTATGCCCAAGTTACGGCCTCCGGAATAAATTAGCTCTAAAGAGGGAAAAAACTAGTGCTAGGTTAAATTTGACGGTCATACGGCCGTCGCAGTAAAAACACTAGGTTAAATTTGATAGCCAAACGGCCATCACCGTAAATGCACAACTGGGCTTATTTTCAAAAAAATTGTTTTTAAAAAAATAAAAAACAACAAAAAAAATGTTTTTTTTTGCACGGGCGGGGGTCGCCGCCTGCAGTTGCCAACGTACCGCCATCGGCTCTGGAAGGGGCCACCGCCTGCCATAATGGCAGGTGGTGGTACCCTTGGGTACCATCCCTACAACCGTAGGGTACACAAGAAGGCACAATGGCTGAAAAACAAATAGTGCTCGACGGGAGTGGAAGGAGGTTGGCAGGGGAAAATGTGGGGTCGGCGGGTGATGTGACCGACTGACGTACAAACGACTGACAGGGGTACGACCAATCCATAGAAAATAATCAAACCCCCATACAATATTATTTTACCAAAAAATATTTGCAAATAGCCCAATATTTGATAAAAAATTCCGATGAAATATATGTAGAAAAAAATAAATTTTTATTCTGCAAAATAATCTTATGCTGTACCTGGCGGGCTGTACGGTCGAATTGCAAAAATTGTTTTGCCTCAAATTTCGACTTTGTCCAAAATGGACAAATGAAAAGTTGAGTTAGGGGTTTTGGACTGCTGCGGATGCAATGGCGATGTCCGTTTGAGCTGAAAATGCTTCAAAATTGCAGGTGTGCCCTAGATCAAGAAAACAAGCCCCAAACCCTTGAAGCTCCAAAAATCTTCAAAATAAGAATAAGAAACAGTAGGTGTGGAGCTCTTATACCATGTAGGAGTTGAGAAAATACAACACCACAAACCTCGAAGATCACCTGCATGCAAATAACCTGTCACAAAAGAAGAGATGGAGACAAACAAGCAAGGGTTCTCTGAAAATTGAAAATGTATATATCAGAGAGAATGAGAGAATGAATTGATATGAAATACAATGGGATCAATCCTTAAAAAAGGAGATCATGCAAACCCTAATAAAACCCTAATAGGAAAAACCCTAATAGAAGCCCTAATAGGATAACATTTAATAATTAATATAATTAGTAAATGTCACTTTATGCAAACTAACGTGAAATCTTAAGAAGGGAATAAAGGTAACTTAATCAACATAATTAAGTTAAAACATTTACTCTAACATCTAGAACTATTACATGATGGGGTACATGATAGAATATTAGGGGTCGATAGGGTAGGACTCAAAACCGATGAAGTGATACTTACTCGGTATCTCTCATAGATGGCGACATTCATCACTTCTATGCCCAAGAACATGATGATAAGCACAATGTGGTGCATTAGAATCCTTAGGATGAATGACCAATTTATTACGATGAGGTAAGGTGACGAGTCCTCTGCTTAAGAGGATGTATAATTTCCTCACATTCAGGTGGCAGATGGAGAGGAAACTTAAGTTTCTGTAATTTATATGGCCTCTTGCGGCGGTTGGATTCTCCAACTTCAAAAGAGGGTATGGGAGTAGGGGGTCTTGAAATGATCGAAGGTTTAGCATTGTTGTTAGGAGGGGATGGTGGTTTTTCCTTAGGAAGGAGAACATCTAAGTCAGGAGGGGAATCAAAGATCATGGTACCATCATTACGAACTCTATGGCATTCTCTAGGATGCACCCTAGGCCAAGGGGGATCTTGATAACGAATGCCCTTTGTATGTTCATCAGGGGACAATTGTTCATATAATTTGTGCATCTCATGTTCGTTTGTGAGATCACCACCTTGTTTGCTTAAAATGGTAAACCCTTTTCCATAAGTTTGTTGAAGATTAATAGGAGGGTATGTGACCGGGTTATGGTAAAAGGGTTGAGGAGGGACGTGGTGAGATGAACTAGGCTCCCCTTGAGTAGGTAGCCGAGATCCATTGTGTACTTCTGGATGAAGGTAAGCAAATGTTTCATGGGATGATATGTTAGGCATCATGGGTTGGTTCATAGAGGGTTAAAAAGAATAATTTTCTTCAAGGTTGTCAAGGCACTCATTAAGCAATCGATACATGCTAGCATCATCATCTCCAATGATGTCTACTTTCGTAGGACATTCATTAGGAGTTGGTTGAGAAAGGGTGGGTTCAAGGTCATTAGGATCAGTGGTAAAGGTGTAGCTTGACATATCCATTAAGGATTTGAGGGAGGTCCATGTTGGCACTCTCAAATTTTGCAAATTTGAGATGCCTATTTCAAAAAATTTGCCTGTGCACTTTCTAAAGAGCACCTGAAGAATCAGTCTAAGTGACCCACTTTGGAGGTTCAAAATTCAAAGCCAAATGATTTTTACACAAAACCCCTTGGTAGAAATTTTCAATTGACATATATGAATGTGCATGTCAATTTTCAGCTTCCCACAATAAGTTTTGACAGGGTTTCGAAAAGTGAAGCTGAAGGGTTTTAATACTTTTCTACTGTTTGCAAACGTTCACTTTCGCAAAGTTGCATCCTGTTTGAGCTTGCATTTTGCAAACCAGGTGACTATCAAGTCAAAAAAAATGTTGTTCTACATTCTCCATACCTAGATGAGCTTGTATGTAAGTTTTTAGAGCTTCACGAGTTCATTTGCTATTTTTTTAAGATCAAAACCAAATGCAATTTATACAGTTTTGCACCTGCACTTCTAGAAACCTTTCTGAGAGGTCAACTTTGAGCATCAATATTTTTTGATCAGTGATGGTTCAATCGGATTCCTTTTGGACACATGCTCAGGGTACCTAAATGATCTACTGTGTCCAGTAGCAACTCACCAAGTATTGATTTGCTATTTTTTCAAAATAGCAATTGAGTGACTCTTAGTTGATTCTAAACAGGCTGTTGTTTCAGAAAGTTCAACTGAGCCACTTTTCGGATTAATATCTTCCACCTCGTGATGCATTTCATCAAGGCATTTGTTGCACTGCATTCTGGGGTCAAATTTCTACAAGCCTACAAGTTTTTATTGCTCCATGAGGTTGTTTGACTAGTTTGCAAAGGCGATTCCAGAGCCCACCTGACTAGTTTTGTAGATATTTGCAAACATGTCAGAAACCAAATTGTAATGATAACCCAGTTTATCATTTCATTTCAAATGCACTCTAAAACTGTATCAGATCAATTTGAGCATGAAACTTGTTTGAAAATGAATTTTTTTAGTTGGGCCCTCATGCGGACCCGACTTGTGTCACATAAGTATTGTTGGCATCACTCACTTGAAGGACCAAGATCAATTGAATGGGGCATTCAGGGATTTTAGATTATAACGATGTTGTTGTGATACCTTCATAAAATGTGGCAATTGATTTAATAGCATGAAACTCTTCCATTAATTCACCGAGGTATGGGCTCTAAATGAGACCCAATTGGGCTTTGGCTTAGCTAGAAATGCACTGAAGAGCTCATAAAGTGCTTTATATATGATTGGAAATATAAACTAAAGATTTAGAATGCCACAAGTTGAAGTAAAGTGGAAATGGTCTCTCTCCATTACATATGAGGAGATAAAATGCATCGTGGTTGGGTTTGGTATCCCTAAAGATGATTTACATAATAAATACTTCAGGTATTCAACCAAGGAACCATGAAAATTACCAAGAATGACAACCATGTCTTACAAAACAGCTATGTCATATGAGGCAATGCCACGAGTGAAGTTTTAAGGGCAAATCAAACCTCCTATCTTGTATACTAGGGGAAATTCACTAAATCTGAAGATCTCCCAAGATAAGTGGTACCATAACATAGATTAGTCAGTCACCAAGGATACACAGTGAAAGAATAAAAGACAACGTTCTTCTTGGAAGGAAATGGGAAAAAGAGGGATAAATCTTAGTGGTGGGAAAATGCAGATATAGATTGCACACATCCAAAGATAGAAAATAAGTATGAAGTTGTATCTTGCAGCAATGATGTAGTTAAGAGGTCTGAAATGTGGTGCATAGAATAAGAAATGCTCACTGTACAAAAGGGGAAAACAATGAAATGTTAAATGGTGATCCTGAGATCGATCTTGTTGAGAGGAGAGGGATGAAGGTCATAAATTGCAGAAACTTCAATATGTATTGATGCTATGGTGATGGCAAGTTTATTGAAGGCGTTAGAATCCTCCAAAAATATTTTGAATGAGGCGACATTAAACAAGATCGAATGGAGATCTCATGACCGAAGGTTGATGCAAATGAAGCGCAAGGAGTGAAAGGCATGTATTTCAATAGCTATGGAAAGAAGAAAAATATGGAATAGAGCCTCGAGCTATTGAATGCGCATAAAGTAGATAGGTTGAGGACACATTAGAAAATTCCAAGCAAATGTAAATTGTAGATGCAAATGGCAGGGTTTGAGACAAGGTAGACATCCATCAAAATGTAGAAACTAGATGGCCTCGAAAGGTGGACATACCATATAATAGAGAATAAAAATGTTATGCATCAAAAGAGTTTTCAATCCAAAAGAAACGAAGACAACCTGTTCACTCATTGAGGAGCCAATGCCATGGGGTATGCGCCAGAGAATTTACATAATGAATATGTGAAAAAGACCTTAGAGAGTTCCTTGCAAATGCATTTGGCAAGAGGATGAACTGCATGGTTGCATACAAAATGGATGAGTTGAGAAGGTTTTAGAAGCTTTCAAGAAACTGCACTTCCTAGAGCATGACGTGGGAGCGTATGAAATAGGGTACATGCATCCATCAAAGCATAGGAGACAACCATCACTTTCAATTAAAATGTATCAAAATTATTTGAGGAAATTCAACTTTTCAATAACAATGTGCAATGTACCATGAGAAAACTGACATTTTTGTTGATAGGAGACCCGCACACTATGAAGAGAGAGTGCATTGATGTGAATGGGTCAAACTATTCTACAATGCTTCCACCATGTAAACAGAAAGGGACACCATCACTATAGCCATACACCAAGCAAAAGTGCCTGAGCATTGAGTGGACTTGTTGAGAAGGATTCATAAACTTCAGGGAGGCTGCTGCTATAGCCAAGATGAGAGTTGTGGTGGAAAGTTTGCACTGTTGTGCATAGGATAAGAAGAGGGTTGATCATGGAGGAGCGAAAGAAATGGAGTTGTAGAGAAGCTGCAACAAAATAGAGAAATTAGGGCATTGGAGTGGATCAACGACCAGGAAGGAAAGAACGGTAGAGTCAAATCTTGGCTCTTAATCATAGGCCTCACATCACTTATTGGTGATGCCAGCAGGAGGCTGTGAGGTCAGGGAAATGCTGACATGTGGCAGGTGTGGGTCTAGGGGAAACCTTCCATGCACGGGTAAAAAACTATAAAGGTGCGCTATATTAAAATTTTTGTTTCATTTTCTTTTTTACAAAAGCATAAATATTAAATGTTGCCCGTGTTACAATTATAACATTGAAATGCTCACACATTGAAAATGATGAAGATTTAAAATATTATGTGCTCCGTAAGTTTTAAAGGGTCAAATATTTGAATATTAATTAAGGGTGAAGAGTGCATGTTAAATGAGAACTTTTCCTAAAGGGAAATACCTTCTTTTCTAGAAGTGAAAATGTAAAAATGTGAAAGTAGACAATGAAGTAAATGAAGCACAGGTAAGTATGAACATTTGTGAGGTGAATAAATATCCACTATTTAGGAGGCCATAATTTTTGCTAGATATAAATGTAGAGTGTAAATATTGGGAATGGGTAAAATATTTTACCTGGTGAAGTTAAAAGTCTTTTTTTCCATATATAAAGGCTAGCATTTTAAGTGCATAGGGGGAGTATTTTATAAAGTAAATGAATATTCACTATGTGAAATTATTTTATCTGCTAGAGGTGAAATATTTTAATGTTGGATGCAAATTATGTAAGTAAAGTGAATTTTAATATTCACTTTATAATCAAAAGGCTATTATATGTGAAAGTAAAATTAAACTACAACATTATGAAATGAGCTGAGAAATGAAATTTTCACGGATAAAGGCTGAGATAAGAGGTATTTTCTTTCAACTGCTGGTAAAAATAGATTTTCTTTACTATGGAGTTAATTTTCTGTTGTAGACAGGTGAATGAGGCAGATTCAAGGGGAAAATTTTGTTGGATGAGAGAGGAGAGTTTCTTTTCAGTTTGTTGATCAATGAGAATGGAGTTTCTAGGTGGCATTTGCAGATCAAGTTTAGGGTTGCTCCTATTTTCTTCTATTCTCTTTATCTTCTCTTCTTCTCTCATTCTAAGGGGTTTCAAAAATTTTCTGAAAGCTCTACAAGTCAGGCAAAAGCTATGGGTAGACTATAAAGCTAGGGGGAAATATGACTGTTAGTCATTCAATCTGAAAGTGTGTGTTCTGAATTATTCTTTTATGTTCATTTTAGCTAATAATTGTCTCGATGGCTGAACTATAATGCTATTTTGGATTCAATAATAAAATTGTCTGAGTTTTTTCATGCATATTTGTTGTTTCCTTTTGTTCTATGAATGATGTAATTTCTTTAATAAAGCACAAGCTGCATTTATTATTGCCTATTGTTCAGGGATAGTGTAATTGCTTTAACAAATGTGACAAGAGTGTTATGTTTTAGGTGGATTTATAAGAAGAGTTATCAGAGAAATCTTTAGTGGTCTGGTTGTCATAATATGACAACATTTGCAAGACCTTCATATCATGTTCAACATTGAAAGATGAATGCTAGTTATATGAATCCATAGCCCATTTTTATGGCACTGGTCCATTATCATGTTTCTATTGTTTTCAATTTGGTCCCAACTCTTTGAATCAAAAACCATTTCAAATATGGTTTGCTGAGTTGTGTTTGTCATGTTCTCCATGCTGGTTAATGAAATTCATTCAATATATTTCCAATGTTGAGTGATATTTTAGGTTTCTCAGCATATTTTTGTGAGAGCATTATTTGTTAAACAATATCCTGTTACTTGTGTGTCTAGATTTTTAGATGTTGCTAAAGGGTTACCCCCCTAGGTCTTACAGAGCCTGAAGTGTAGGGTAAATGTGTGTCAATTCCATTTCCTATCATTTTGCCACTAGCCTTTGTGGTTCTTGAATATAGAGGTTGGCTACCTCTTAGAGAGTTTCAAAGCCTAGCTAGAAAAATAAAACACCAACAAAATGGCTACTCTGTTGGGGAGAATTTGTGAAAATTCTTATTGCAGAATCTAGCCTTAAGAGTCATTGCATAGAGTCAAATGATTTACCATTCTGAATTTAGTTCAGATACTGAAGGATTTCAAACCTGGAGGAAGATTTGTTGCAGTGAACCTAAAAATTACATGATATGTGGTGCTCTGCTGGTGGAAGGAACTCAGAAAGAATTTTACATGTAAAAGAGCTTCATAATGTTTGAAGTTCAGTTCTCTTTGAAGAGAGGTGGCGACTCTATTAATAGAACTTGTTGAAAATTTGAAGAAAATTTCCAAATCTACAATCTTTCCAATCGGGAAAGACACTTTGTAGCAATTGCAACATTTCCAGGTATTCTTCACCTTTGGTTTTTAGGAAAATCTTGTATGAAAACCATATTTGAACATTTTAGAAGAAACTTTGGTTCCCTATTTAGTGATTTAGCACTAACAAAGGGAAATGATAGTAGAATTAGGTTTACATTCTTCTGAATTATAATTTGTAGCCTATGTATTCTATTGGAGAAGTATGTTTATTTTTAATCTTGCCCACTCAATAGATCTTAGGTGTAGATGCCTTTGAATTATGCATTGTGTATAAAGGTACCCTAAGATCACGATGAAAACTAGAAATAGGGAAATGAATGGTCAATTGTAGAGATGATATTTGAATTGTGAAAGAGGCATATTAAAATGCTTCATTATATACATCCTAGTATGGTTCCTGGTACAACCATGGTTTGTGATAAGTCCCAAGTAGATTGTCAAAGAAGTTTCAACATTGGAAGGTACAGAGCCATCAATTTCAATGGCCTTAGTGGTTACCTAAATGACATTCCAGCTAAATTCATAAATAAGTTACCAAGATTCATTGGTGATAAGTCAGAATTAGCAAAAATAGACATCTCCAAGAATTCAACAATGTGATGGATGATTATGAGATTGATTACAAGGATGTGATCATGAGACTATTTGTGCAATCCTTAAGAGGAGATGCAAGAGAGTGGTTCTTTTATCTACCAAAATCCTCTATCTATTCTTGGGAAGAGTTTAAGGCAATGTTCATGGAGCAATTTGGAGAGAGGATTAACCCTGTTTTGATAAGGAAAAAGTTCATGAACATGGAGAAAGGAAAAAATGAGTTAGTCCCATCTTTTAATCTCAGGTTTTCAGAGATCATAAGAGAGATTCCTGAACACATAAGACCGAATGATTTTGAATGTTTGGTCATGTACTTGGGAGCATTTGACAAGAAAATGAGTTATTTATTAAGAGACAAAGAACCCACAACCCTACATTAGGCATATCAAGTTGCTATAGATATTGAGAACAATTTGAGGTTTTCAATGATGAAAGAACATAGGGTTGTGAGTGTTGGTCATCCTAACACTTTTCATGCAAATAGAACTCATGGATCAGATAATAGAAGTGCTTGTCAAAATAAGGCTAATGTTGCTGCTCTGATTTCCCCATCATCACAATCTACAGACCCTAATGAACTCCATGTTGAAAGGTGTACATCCAAAAATGAAGATATATGTTGTATGAATGAGGACATTAATCGTAATCAGCTTACAATCAACACATGTGTAGATCCTTGCAGCAACAATAAATATGAAGATACATGGTATGATGAAGAAATAGATATATGCATAAAAATTCTTCTTGCAATATCTTATCTAATGAAGAAATAGAAGGGATGAAATACATCATTCCATGTCATGTTTCGGTTAGTGAAGATAATACAAATGTTGATGACATCTCCTCACAAATTTGTGATTGAGACATTGAAGATGGAGGTTCAAGCACTTATTCTGAGGAATCTGAGTATGGATTATGTAGTGATAAGTCTCCTTGTGATGAAGATGTTGATGAAATTCAAATTGATTGTTATTTTTCTGATTATGAATGCTCCTATAGGGATGATCTAGAGGCACTTTCTTCACCTCAAAAATGTGAAGACATGAATGCTCATGAAATCACTTGTCCACAAGTGAATGCCGTAATTGAATTTGATGCAAACTTAGAATTTAGTTTGGGTTTGACATCAATAGGTAATGCTAACTCTATGTGTGATGAAGAATTCAAGGAGGAACATATGCATGTTCATTTTTTTTATCATGAACATAGTACTGCTGGAATTGATGAAGATGTTGATGAACCTGTTTCTGTTTTTGCTACCCATGATTGCTTTTGTGAAACAATGTTTGAAAGTTTAGTTACACATGAAAAGGATGATGTGCACATTGATGAAGGAAGGAATTCATTTGTGAAGGGTCAAGTTATGCATTGTGACAATCATATGGGTCTAGGATCAAAATTATTACCCATAGATAATGTGAAATAGTTGGATGGGATTTTAGATTGTCTTGACATTGCAAAGCCTTTTGCTCAATGTGTAGTGCAACCGTATGATTCAAATGATGATGTGAGTGAGGAAGACTTGTCCCAAGCTGTGACTACTCGTCATGTTGATGGGAAACCATTTAGTGAGCATCCAAATAATGTGATGTATGCACCTAAGGATTGCATTCATGAAGCTTCAAATGTACTACATAACACAACTGATAAAGAGATGGAAATAGTTTCAGATGCTTGGCATATCACACCATGTAATGGAACTACTAGTTGTTCTAGTTATGAGATCACAGAGAGGGTCCATTTGCAGTCCTATGGTTATGATGAATTTGGTAATTTGTTTGAAGATAAGAGTGATAATGAGATAATGTATTCATCATTCAGTGTGCTAGAACCGTGTAGTCCTGATTACAATATTACCAAGGTTGAAAGCTTTGTCAATTCTGAGCTTAGTATCATGGGGCATGTTCATGCACATTCAACTCATAAGGTTGGTCATGTTAATTGTTATTATGCTGGTCATACTAGCTTGAATGAAGTAGACTTGAAATTTTTTATATCAGATGAGGATAACATTAGCATGCAAGATGTGGAGGACATGATTCCACTCTCAAGTGATCAAATTATACATTATGATGAATATTTGAGTAATAGGGTGCCACCATTTTTGGGTAATATTTCTATGGAGCTTGAAGAGTTGTTTGACCATAATATCTCAGATTATGTGGACATGGCAGAAGTTTCAAATGTGTGTACTGAAACATTCGAGGATAGGAGTGAAGTTGAAAATATGTCTATCTGCTCTTCTAGTGATTACAGTGATTTTGAGTGCAATGATGATCTTAATGCTGAGGAGGCTCATAATTTTATGTCAAAAATAAAAATAATGGAAAATCCATTGTTTGATGAGCCTCCATCTTCACTAGAGATGAGAAATGACGACACTTATTGGTGCAGAGATAATCCACTCTTTGTGGAGAGTTCCAATGATGCATTTCACACATGGTTGGAATATAGTCTTGAGAAAGAAAAGGAACAATTTGATGAACTCCTTGAGGGCATTTCCTATGACTGTTTTACATTTGAAATGGGTGTGGTAGGTAATGTTGAACATCATGATGCTAGTTACTTGGAGGAGTTTGAACATTTTCAGTTTCCAGTTTAGCTGGAAGGTATTTTTATGGAGCATGACAATGAGATGAATAACAAGAAATGTTATTTTCAATATGAACATATTTCATATGATGAATATAACACATATGTGTCATGTGATGATAAAATCTTACAGTTTATTATTGATTATACAATAAATAATGGTAAATATTATACTGGCAGTGGTATGCTCAGAACATATGTGACAAAGGTCAGTGGCAGTGTTTGTAATCACGCAAATTTCAGTGGTCACCACATTTTTCTGCTTGTAAGGTCACCTTTATTATTGTGGTATGAAAAAGGTAAGCATAGGTTGAGGGGGACCAACTCTTTCTACAAAATTGTATTTGACAAAGGTAAATGTTGATTCCCATTTTTCATTTGGTGGCTCAGGGTCACCAGATGAAGTTGAAAAACAAGGTTAAATGATGGACTTAGTTTTTGGTCTATTGCCCAGAGATCTGGAATCTTGCTATACCCATAGGGGGCATACATCCCCAGTTGGAGCCATTGTTGGCACTCTCAAATTTGACAAATTTGAGATGCCCATTTCAAAAAAATTGCCTATGCACTTTCTGAAGTGCACCTGAAGAATCAGTCTGAGTGATCCACTTTGGATGGTCAGAATTCGAAGCCAAATGATTTTTATGAAAAACCCCTTGTAGAAATTTTCAATTGACATATGTGAATGTGCATGTCAATTTTCAGCTTCCCACGATAAGTTTTGACAGGGTTTCGAAAAGTTAAGCTGGAGGGTTTTCACACTTTTCTACTATTTGCAAACGTTCAGTTTTGCAATTGCATCCTGTTTGAGCTTGCATTTTGCAAATTGGATGACTGTAAATTCAGAATGAATGTTGTTCTGCATTCTCCATACCTAGATGAGATCATATATCAGTTTTTAAAGCTTCATGAGTTGATTTTCTATTTTTTCAAGATCAAAACCAAATGCAATTTATTTAGTTTTGCACCTGCACTTCTAGAAACCTTTTTGAGAGGTCAACTTTGAGCATCAATATCTTTTGATCAGTGATGGTTCAATCAAATTCCTTTTTCACACATGCTCAGGGTACCTAAATGATCTACTATGTCTAGTGGTAGCTCGCCAGGGGTTGATTTTCTATTTTTTCAAAATAGTAATTGAGTGACTCTTAGTTGATTTTAAACAGGTTCTTGTTTTAGAAAGTTCAACTGAGAAAATTTGCGGATTAATATCTTCCACCTTGTGATACATTTCACCGATTTGTTTGTTGCATTGCATTCTCGGGTCAAATTTCTACAAGCTTACAATTTTTTATTGCTCCATGAGGTCGTTTGACTAGTTTGTAAAGGCGATTCTAGAGCCCACCTGGCTAGTTTTGCACATTTTTGCAAACATGTCATAAACCAAATTTTAATGATAACCCAATTTATCATTTCATTTCAAATGCACTCTAAAGCTATATCAGATCAATTTGAGCATGAAACTTGTTTGAAAATGATTTTTTTTTAGTCGGGCCCACATGGGACCCGACACGTGTCACATAAGTATTGTTGGCATCACTCAGTTGAAGGACCAAGATCAATTGAATGGGGCATTCAGGGATTTTAGATTATAACGATGTTGTTGTGATACCTTCATAAAATGTGGCAATTGATTAATAGCATGAAACTCTTCCATTAATTCACCAAGGTATGGGCTCTAAATGAGACCCAATTGGGCTTTGGCTTAGCTAGAAATGCACTGAAGAGATCATCAAGTGATTTATATATGATTGGAAATATAGATTGAAGATTCAAAATGTCACAAGTTGAAGTAAAGTGAAAATGGTCTCTCTCCATTACATGTGAGGAGATAAAATGCATCGTGGTTGGGTTTGGTATCCCATAAGATCTCCCATAACAAACATAACATATGTTAGTCAGTCACCAAGGATACAAAGTGAAAGAATAAAATAAAACATTCTTCTTGGAAGGAAATGGGAAAAAGAAGGACAATTCTTAGTGGTGGGCAAATGCAGATATAGATTGCACACACCCAAAGATAGAAAATAAGTGTGAAGTTGTATCTTGCAATAGTGATGTAGTTAAGAGGTCCAAAATGTGGTGCATAGGATAATAAATGCTCACTGTACAAAAGGGGAAAACAATGAAGTGTTAAATGGTGATCCTGAGATCGATCTTGTTGAGAGGAGAGGGATGTAGGTCATAAATTGCAGAAACTTCAACATGTATTGATGCTATGGTGATGGCAAGTTTATTGAAGGCGTTAGAATCCTCCAAAAAAAATTTGAATGAGGCAACATTAAACGAGATCGAATGGAGATCTCATGACCGAAGGTTGATGCAAATGAAGCGCAAGGAGTGAAAGGCATGTATTTTAGTTGCTATGGAAGAAAGAAAAAGATGGAATAGAGGCTTGAGCTATTGAATGCGCATAAAGTAGATAGGTTGAGGACACATTAGAAACTTGCAAGCAAATGTAAATTGTAGATGCAAATGACACGGTTTGAGATAAGGTAGACATCCATCAAAATGAAAAAACTAGATGGCCTCAAAACGTGGACATACCATATAACAGAGAATAAAAATGTTACGCATCAAAAGAGTTTTCAATCCAAAAGAAATGAAGATACTCTGTTCACTCATTGAGGAGCCAACGCCATGGGGTATGCGTGAGAGAATTTACAGAATTAATATGTCAAAAAGACCTTAGAGACTTCCTTGCAAATGCATTTGGTAGGAGGATGAAGTGCATGGCTGCATACAAAATAGATGAGTTGAGAAGGTTTTAGAAGCTTTCAAGCAACTGAACTTCGCATAAAATGATGTGGGAGTGTATGAAATAGGGTACACGCATCCATCAAAGCACAAGAGATCAGCCATTGCTTGCAATTAAAATGTATCAAAATTGTTTGAGGAAATTCTACTTTCCGATAACAATGTGCAGCGTACCATGAGCAAACTAAAATTTTGGTTGATAGGAGACCCGCACACTATGAAGAGAGAGTGTGTTGATGTGAATGGATCAACCTATGCTACAATGCTGCCACCATGTAAACAGAAAGAGACACCATCACTATAGCCATACACCAAGCAAAAGTGCCTGAGCATCGAGTGGACTTGTTGAGACGGATTCATAAAATTCAGGGAGGCTGCAACTATAGCCAAGATGAGAGTTGCAGTGGAAAGTTTGCACTATTGTGCATAGGATAAGAAGAGGGCCGATCATCGAGGAATGAAATAAATGGAGTTATAGAGAAGCTGCAACAAAATAGAGAAATTAGGGCATTGGAGTGGATCAACGACCAAGAAGGAAAGAACAGTAGAGTCAAATCCTGGCTCTTAATCGCAGTCCTCACATCACTTATTGGTGACTCTAGCAGGAGGCTATGAGGTCAGGGAAATGCTGACACGTGGTGAATGTGGCTCCGGGTGAAACCTTCCACGCACGGGTAAAAAACTATAAAGGAGCTCGATCGTAAAAATTTTGTTTCATTTTATTTTTTACAAAAGCATAAAATATTAAATGTTGCCCATGTTACAATTTTAACATTGAAATGCTCACACATTCAAAATGATGAAGATTTAAAAGATTATGTGCTTCGTAATTTTTAAAGGGTCAAATATTTGAATATTAATTAAGGGTGAAGAGTGCATGTTAAATGGGAACTTTCCCTAAAGGGAAATACCTTCTTTGCTAGAAGTGAAAATGTAAAAATGTGAAAGTGGACAGTGAAGTAAATAAAGCACAGGTAAGTATGGACATTTGTGAGGTGAATAAATATCCACTATCTCAGAGGCCATCATTTTTGTTGGAGATAAATGCAGAGTGTAAAGATTGGGAATGGGTTAAATATTTTACCCGGTGAAGTTAAAATTATTTTTTCCATTTATAAAGGCTAGCATTTTAAGTGCACAGGGGGAGTATTTTATAAAGTAAATGAATATTCACTATGTGAAATTATTTTATTGGCTAGAGGTGAAGTATTTTAATGTTGGATGCAAATAATGTAAGTAAAGTGAATTTTAATATTCACTTTATAATCAAAAGGCTATTATATGTGAAAGTAAAGTGCAACCTGTGAGGCCCACCCCAAAGCTACATCTAGTACTTGGATTATTTTGAGTTTGGTTATTGCCTATGCCTATGCATACCATTGATGATAGGATATTTAAATGTTTAAGTTTAGATGATGATTTAATTTTGACTATGCTGCAAGCTCAGTAATTTGATTATGATGATTGATCTAATTTTGTGCTGGTTATTTAGTTTGTTTAATTTAAATCTGGAAACTTAATGATGAATGAATGAAACAAGTGATGTGAACCAATCATGTTGCAATTGGATGAGTATGAAAACTATGGTTAATGAAAATAGGATAAGATAGTGGGCTAATGATTTTTCAATTATGTTATTGGATATTTATGTTATGCAAATTATGCAACTTGTTTGAATGAAATGGTTTGATTTTTATATGAATATTATTTACTTGGATGAATTAACATTTTCATTAAGTGTGTAGGTACACTTTCCATGGCCAATGGAAATTGGAGGTGACCCTTGGGAACCCTAAGTAATTTAACCCGTGAAACCAAACTAAAGTCCATTTCAAAGGACTAAAGTTTCATTTTGTGATGTATTTTATTTGTGATGTAAAGTGTGAGTGTTATTATATTGATTTTTATTGCCATGTCATTCCATCTAGGAGGTGAGTTGTCCATCCAAGTGGACAAACTCGGATTTGAACTTTTAGGCACTTTTTGGGGATTGAAAAGTGATATTTTTATGTGTTTTTATGGGTTTAAGGTCCTTAGGGTAGGTACCTATATGGGTTATGTACCTTTTTAGCTCAAAATATTGGGTCAATCTCAAGATTGGGTACTCCTTTTGAGGCCTTTAAGAAATTTGACGAAAATAAGGTTTGGGAAGTGGGATAGGGACTAGTCTCTTTCCATTCCCACTTCTCCAAGTTGCCTTGGAAGGCTCCCAAGCTCTCACACATGTGTGAGCACACATGGGTGAGTGTGCTTAGGAGGGTGAATAGGCGGTTGAAAAATGTTAGCTCCCTATCAAAGGAATTCAAACTTGATTTACTATAAAACAAACTCAAAACAAGGGTTATGGGATTCTTTTTGCATTCTTGATTTTGGTTGAATTTTGGGGGTGGAGGAGATTGAAGCAAAAACTTGGAAGAAGTGGAGTTGTGTGGATCCTCAACTCATCCTTCTCTAAGCTTGGTTTTGAGGTAGATTCACCACTTTATCTATTTCTTTATGTTTTATTGAAAGATTATATGTGTATGTAAAAATCTGCTTGGTATTTTATCTCTTGTGTTTTTCTTGTATGTATATTTCAAAATGCTTTTTGTGCTTATTTTCTTGTGTTGTTGAATGTGGTTAATGTGATGGGAAAAGGGTTGTATAGGGATAGGCTCACCCAAAATTTGGGAAGAGCATCCCTCGTTGGCGATGGTATGGAGTAGGAACCTCCAAGGGGAAATGCAATCCCTCCTTGAGAGGAGAGACTCAAAAAGGGTATGTGGACCCATATGTAATTGTAAAGTGGTAGAAATGGTTTTGGTGGTATGGGTTTTGGAGAAAGAAGAGATATTAAAAGAAGGGTTGCATTTGAAATGATGGGAGTATGATATTGACTTGTTCTTGTTGCTATTATTATGAGTCCCCATATGGAGTGCGTAGTCCACCCTCCATTCCCCACTTTGGATTCTTGATGGAATCCTAAAGTTATGTGAAAATCCCTTGGGTGGGTGTGAAAATAATCTTGTGTGTGTCATATGTGTATAAATATTGTTTTGCTTGATTTTGTTTGTACTCGGTTCCCTCGGTTGCCTCCTAGCTCGGGGGTGGTTGGTTTTCCAACCAAAGGTTGGGTGGTGAGCACCCCATTGGCCTATAGAAGTTTTGGTGCCTTGTGTAGGTTTTACAAGCTTGAAGAGTTGCAGATTTGGGAGTACATGTGTTGCTTGGAGGGTGAATTTTATTGATGCCATTTCAAGTGGTACCTATCTTATAGAATGTTGATTGTATAAATAAGCAATGACAATTTTTATAATTGTGCCATTGTAAATAAGAAAACAGGAATTTGTAATTATAGATAGTACGGAAAATAAGTACTTTAGCATTCTATTTTAGTTGTGCATATAATACTGTAGTAAAGTACATTGAATGTAATAGTTAAAAGATTATCCTCATTTCACTTGCAATGTAAGAAAGCTATGTTTCAAACTTATATAAATCAAATAGAGGGAAAGAAAAGGAAATTATGTATTTTATTTTGAAAAGGAATTTAAATACTGTTATTGAGTTATTCATTTTAGTTTAAAGTTCGAAAGGGAATGTAAAATGAATCCTTACACAAAATAATACATAATCGTTTTAAATAGATTTCTTGTAGTGAGTACATTGGAAATATATTATTTCATTATATAAGTCTAAGTGTCTGATCGAAATGTATATGCTCCTGTAGTGGGACTTCACCCATATGTCATTCGTTCTTGCAATAAAAAAATGTGATGGTATTATCAATACATGCCTGATTTCTTTCCAAGGAAAAATTAAATGGACATTCAAATATTTCCTGCATAATAGGTTGTAGGATGCATTATCTTGTGTGGTATCTATCTGTTGGTTTTATTTTGAAATCTCAGTATTCCTTATATATATATATATAATAATAATAAATTTTTTTTTGAACAATTAAATGGATTTTCTTGACAAGCAGAGCCATAGATATATCTATTAAAATAAATAAATAAATAAGTTCACACATTTTGAACCCCTCTAGTATCAAAGAAATAGGAGCAATCTAACCTGAAAGAACCTTGTGACATTAAAGGATATATCTAAAAATAAAATAAAATACATATTAGGACAACATATACATTTTTGATACTATATGAATACTATACTATGAATCTTAGAAATAGAAGTAGAGAATCGGTTAATTCCTTCTCTCATCGTAGACATGCTCATGATCTGATTTATTTAAATAAACTATACAACTTAGGCAACACATATGTTTCTGTGAAGGGGGGGTATTTTACCTTATGCAAACAAACAAATGAATTGGGTAGGGACATCATGCCTCAGGTCACTCGCGGCCTACCTGGGTGAATCAACGACGTTGTTCCCTCTATGTTCTACTCTGTAGCTTCTCAGAACATGCAGAAATCTATGACCTCAGGAAAGCCAAACGAACTATCATTATTTTCAGCTCAATCATGTAGCCATTGTGTTAGGATGAATTCACACCATCGACTTGAGCGACCAGTTTGATCTGCACATCCTTGAAGGGTTGTGGAAATTCTGTAGATGGGAAAAAGTGCAAGGAGGTACATCCCTACCCTTATCACCGCCACCATTACTACAAAAGAAGAGAGAGACCATAAAATGGTTCCTGTAATAAGGTCTGATATATCCTAGCTTGTGTCATTGTCTAAGATGCTCATCACACCCATGCTTGCAGGTGACTCATCAAACTGTATTATAAGCATGGAGGAATTTGATTATTATCAAGGAATTAAGTATCATAGATAGTGATAGGTCTGTCTGTCTGGTGCACAACAGTATAGGTTCAGTCAACTAGATCAAACAGTGTTGCTGACGGTGATATAAAATAAATAATGGTTTAGGAAGGTACTAGCAACCCATAAAACAAAAAAAACAAAATAGGCCAATTGGCAATGATAGAGGGGTGAGTCTACAAAGCTGGTTTACAATTTCTGAGAGAGACTGATTTTTGCTGAAATCACATATTTTTAGAAAATATAATGATTTAAACCTTTAAAAGTTCCATTTTAAGGATTCCAATTGAAAAGGGTTTGATCAAACCACATTAGATCAAACCCCCTTGGATAGAACCTCGCTAGTTTTAAACCATACTTATAAATGAGTCTCCTTTACACCTATCAAAATGTTGATAAAAAATCACTTTTGATTTACCTTTTGGGGGATCAAATGAATTCATTTAAAATTTATTTGAAAGAATTATGGTAGTCCTCGAAATGAGCTATCCCATGAATATAATTTTAATATGTTTTGGTTTTATTATCTATGTATTTTTTAAGTTTTATTAAACATAGGTTTTTCACCAAAAATCAAGCTTTCTGTTTTGCACATGTGAAAAAATAGCAAATTATCAAAATATATATTTTTAAAATATGTTTGTGTTAGGTGTTGATGTCCTTCATCCATTAAAAAAATAATAATTGAATTTTGATACATACATAAAAACTTATGTTGTATACAGTCTGCCTATGTCCGAATTATAATTGGTTTGACTTCAAAACTCTATTAAGGAAAAAAATTTCAATAAAAAACTATGAGACCAAATGAAAGTGTTAGATATTGTAGTTACAAATCTAAATTCGAAAAAATTAGAATTTTATCCTTCATACAAAAAAAGTTATATTGTATACGGTGAGCGTCATTTTTTTAAAATGTTGTTTTCTGAAAAAAACCAGTTTTCGTGGGAGATGGAAAAAGAAGTGCAATCATATTCCAAAAATTTTGAAAAAAATATTTTTAGAATCTACAGAAAAAATATGATGAGACTCTAATTTACATCATCTTCAAATTCCTCATGGTTTAATCGCTATAGGTGCCCGAATGTGAAAATTTAGTTAAAAATAATAATTTCAGTGTCCAGTTTGATCAAAAATTGTAAACCACTATTGTGGGATCACCTAGAATAAATATACTCTCTGCTCAATGGAATGAAAGATTGATTGGGGCACGGTTGCACATGCTCCTGCATACATTGGTGTATTGCAATACATTAATGACTTCCATTCATCATTGGTCATGGTTGCAAGAAGTCCCATATGCTCAGGCGTAATTCAACTCCCAATATACTCAGCTACATTTAAAAGAAATCAGTTCAGATTCTATTAATGTATGCAACTGGATTTGGAAGAAAAAGATTGGTTCATCAAAAAGATTTGTATTCAAGCCAAAGTCAGACTGTGTAGCTTGTCAAATATGGGGTGTTGTCTGAGCCAATGACAAGAAAATTGCATGCCGTCTTATTTTGAATTCTAATACCGATGTTAATACAGTATATGAGCAATCCATAATTAAATGTCTGTCAATGTCTGACATCCAATCTTTACGTGGTTGGCATAGTTCATGGAGTGCCATGTGATTCCAAACTAGGTCGCAATTAACCACCTATGAAGAGCCTTACGGTGACCTTGAATAGGTAGCAACAATCACCGTAGCAATAGGTAAATTATAGGAGCACAGAATTTTAGTCTAGCATGTTAGTAATAGGAATATCAACATATATTAAACGGGAAGAGTATTATTAGAATCATGTTGCAGCCGCTCAGCTTTCTATCCTTCACCTTGAGAAAAGTATCCTATGGGGTGCAAGGCTCTTATGCCGATGCAAGTAGGCTCGACGTCTTCCTTCACCGTTTCAAAATATCGTAAGCAGGAGAATGGACATCGCAAAACATTGAGGTCATAAATAAAGAAAAAAAAAAAAAAACCAAGGGGAAATAATAATAGAATCAATCGAGAGGAATGAAGGCGCTACTATGAATGAGGTTCGGCTTAGGATGGTAGTAATGAGCTGTTTTAAAAAAAGAAGCAGCTGCAGTAGTCCTCCTAATAGTATTTAACCTTACATTGAGCCCCCACGTAATCCTCATTCTTAAAAGATCTCTTTAATAAAAAGAAAGGGGGAATATATTCTTATCCCTCTTAAAGAATATAAAAAAAAAAGAGAGGTAAAGATCTTATTAATTTAAATAAGAATTTATGTAAGAGAAAAGGTCTGCGTAATTCTAGGAATTATTTAAAAAGGATAGTCTCTTCTTATCTTATTTTATTTTTTTCCTTTTTGAAAGAAAACTAATATAATATAAATATAAAGGATATAATTTATATTTAATTATGTGTAATCTTATACATTTAAAATAAAATGAAATATATATTAATTTTATTAGTAGGGATGAGTAAATAGTTAGATTAGTTATAATTAAAAATAAATAAGTAAATAAGAAAGTTAATAGTTAAATTATATTTTCAATATCTTACGCACTTTCATATTCGAGTTCAAGGGAGAATGTTTAATGAAGACTTCTTCAATATTGTCAAGGTGATTCAAAAGGGTAGGGTTAGCAAGAAGAATAATATTTTGTCAATTAATCCTTAGGTGATATTTATATGTTTTCCCCACATGAGGACTTGTACCAAGGAGGTTTAACAAGGACACTAACTCTCACGCGAAAGTGAGCACCAGTTTTGATTGGTAGATAAGGGTCCCATAAACCCTATGTTTGGTGTCAACCTAAATTCCTTTTCGAACCCTTACCCCGCTCTCAGGTGACGGGCGGTGATGGTGTAGTGCAAGCTATGTCACTTGATGTGCTTTGTTTGTATCATGCACGTACAGGGTTATTAAATGTTAGTATTTTGCAATATTGTGCAAAAAAAAAATATAGATGTGTTTTTGCTCGAGAGTAAATTATGGGCATTACACAACCACAACATTATGAAATGAGCTGAGAAATGAAATTTCCACGGGCAAAGGCTGAAATAAGAGGTATTTTCTTTCAGCTACTGGTAAAAATGAATTTTCTTTACTATGGAGTTAATTTTTTGTTGCAAACAGGTGAATGAGGCAGATTCAAGGGGAAACGTTTGTTGGATGAGAGAGGAGAGATTCTTTTCAGTTTGTTTATCAATGGGAATGGAATTTTCAGGTGGCATTTGCAGATCAAGTTTAGGGTTGCTCCTGTTTTCTTCTATTCTCTTTATCTTCTCTTCTTCTCTAATTGTAAGGGGTTCCAAAAAAATTCTGAAAGCTCTACAAGTCAGGCAGAAGCTATGGGTAGACTATAAAGCTAGGGGGAAATATGACTGTTAGTCATTCAATCTGAAAGTGTGTGTTTTGAATTATTCTTTTATGTTTATTTTAGCTGATAATTGTCTCCATGGCTGAACTATAATGCTATTTTGGATTCAATAATAAAATTGTCTGAGTCTTTTCATGCACATTTGCTGCATTTGAGTTACATATATTGTTGCCTTTTGTTCTATGAATGATGTAATTGCTTTAATAAAGTACAAGCTGCATTTATTATTGCCTATTGTTCAGGGATAGTGTAATTTCTTTAATAAATGTGACAGAAGTGTTATGTTTCAGGTGGATTTATAAGAAGAGTTATCAGAGAAAGCTTCAGTGGTTTGGTTGTCATAATGTGACAACATTTTCAAGACCTTCAAAGCACATTCAACACTGAAAGATGAATGCTAGTTATATGAATCCATAGCTCATTTTTATTTCACTGGTCCATTATCATGTTTTCGTTGTTTGCAATTTGGCCCCAACTCTTTGAATCAAAAACCATTTCAAATCTATTTTGCTGAGTTGTATTTGTCATGTTCTCCATGCTGGTTGATGAAATTCATTCAATATCTTGCCAACGTTGAGTGGTATTTTAGGTTTCTCAACATATTTATGTGAGAGCATTATTTGTTAAACAATATCCTGTTACTTTTGTGTCTAGATTTTTAGATGTTGCTAAAGGGTTACCCCCCTAGGTCTTACAGAGCCTGAAGTGTAGGGGAAATGTGTGTCAATTCCATTTCCTATCAGTTGGCCACTAGCCTTTGTGGTTCTTGAATATAGAGGTTGGCTACCTCTTAGAGAGTTTCAAAGCCTAGCTGGAAAATAAAACACCAACAATCCATAAATTTTTTAAAGACATGGCCATGATGAGGGTTAAGTAATGATAGTAAATGGACCGGAATTGAAAATCTGGAAATGAAAACAAAAAGACAGTTACAAAAACCAGAAATGCAAACAAAGTGTTGAAAATAACAAAAATTGTGATGCAAAATGTGCAAGAGGACTAGGTCGCCCGGTGTGGCAACTTAGTCCCAGTAGTGCTTTTTTTTGACAAATTTCATAAATTTGAACTACTGTGTATGATTTTTCTGATTTTCAGAAAAAAAATAGAAACTGGAAATGCAAATTATTATTTTTTGTATTTCTTTGCTAAAAATGTAATGCAATGTGCAGGCCTAGCATGAATTTTCACTAAATGCACTTTTTCTACTAACCCTAGGATGCAAACAATGCAATGCAGGCTATACCTAAGATGAAATGCAAAATCAGAAAGCTAGCAAATGGTCTATTGTCGGGTTCACCAAAATGAACCAGCAAAAATATAACACTAGACCTAGGGCAAAAGAATTCCCTCTACTAGACCCTTAGGGTTTTTCACTGTAGGAGCACTTAGTGTGTAGGAATGTCACTCTTACCTCTAGGTGGTTACATGATTTTCGGTGGTTGCATTCAAAGGGAGGTTTGATAGATGAAGGTTGTGATAAGTGTGTGTGTGTTGTGTGGCTGAAACTAAAATAAAATGATGCTAATCTAAATGTATGCAATGTAAACAAAGTAAAACTAAACTAATGTAAACTATCTAGCCTATATGTCCTAAATGCATGCGATAGAGAAAGTAAACGGGAAGTTGAGAACTTGTGCACCTATAAATGTGATCTTGAATATGAATGATCCCAAAATCTTCTAAAAATAGCAAGACACTTATGCCAAGTTGGGTGACCTAGTCCCCCTATCAAGAAAATCTGTCGGAATAGGTTTCGAGGAAAAGGGTACCCAAAAATGCAAAAACCCTTTTTCAAGCTTAGCACATGGACAAGGTCGCCAATAGTGGCGTCCTAGTCCTCTTGATGCTTTCCAAGAAATCAGGTCCTGATTTTGTGGGTCCCAGTTGATGTTTCCCTTTTCTATAGCAATCTGTGTATAAAACTCCTAAAAATGACCTATAGCTTGTCTTTTTGTCTCACGTAGGGTTTGATGCTTTGATGTGATTTGGGTAGGATACTTGTACTTTCTCCAACACTTTGTACTTCCCCAAATCTGAGTACAAAACCTACAAACACATGCAAAGACCAAGAGATTGTTGGGGTTAGGGAATAAGGGTTTGCCTAAGTCAAACCCCTTTGATGGTAGCTAAACCCAAATGAGAAACAAATCAAAGGAGAGTAAGATTGAATAAAGAACTCAATGGAATTGCTTACCAAACCTTTGTTTTTGATGGTCTGCAACATGCAAGAGCAACTCCAATGGAGGTTGCTTTTGAAACCCTTGTGCTTGATTGCTTGCTTTGAAAGATAGGAGTGCAAGAGTGCTTGTGATGAGATGTAAAAAAATGAGCTTGGGAGAGTCTAAGAGAGACAAAATGAAGGTGAAAACCCTTATTTGTACATGTAAAACCCTAATTTTCCTAAAATGTAACCTAATAGGCCAACACTAGGGTTTAGGAGGAAAGATTCCCATTGAATTTTATTTGAAATTTAAGATTTTTGCCAAAAGGGACTAGGTCGCCCAAAGCGGCGACCTAGTCCACTTGGGAAATTTCAAGTGGTGGTCAGGAATTAATTTGTGTTTAATGAATTTTATCAGCTTTGCCTCCCGAAACACACTTAGGTCGGGACTAAAAGTACATTAGGAGGACACATTAGCATAGAAAAAGGGTTAATTTAGGGGTGATAAGCCTAGATAAGTGTGAAAATGTATTACAACACTGTACAACACTTTGTCATGAGGCTTAGAAAGGTGTAAGAGGGTTTTGTTTAGGTGAATTATGTTGAAAGGGTCTTAGAAAAGTGAGGAAATGTGGTACAACATTTCACAACACCTTAGTAAAACACCGTTAGGTTATTGTTGAATTGTAAGCTTACAAGGCTGAATCAAGTTAAACAAGGCCAAAATCCAATGAAAAAGGCCAAAATGAGTAAAAAAGTTCCAAGGTCTACACTTTTTGGTGACACACTTAGTCATCTTCATTTCTCCAGGTATTTATTTATTTTATTTTGTTTATCAGTCTAATTACATGCTTTCAAATTCTATTTTCTAGGTCATATAGTTAGATTTGCACATTTCTTTCATTTCCTTCTTTCTAAGTATTTTCTTAGTGGTGAACCCCCTTTTGTCTTTAATCACAACTAAGCATACCATTTAGCAATCTCTTTTCCTAATTGGACCATTAGGTTGAGATCTCTAGGGTTTCCTTGAATGAATTAAGAGTGAAATAGGAGGTCCTCTAGTTCCATCTCCCAAAAGGTGGAACCCTATTTCCTTGTGTTCAATATTCATTGATAAAAGACCTAATGATGGTTGGACATTTATTTTGAAATTTGTAAAACAATTGAATAAAGAACTAGATGAATCAAAAAAATTAATATGTAAATCCTTAATAGATTACTGTATAATATTTCTTTAAACAATTATAGGCATATGCCTTGTAGAATTTGTTTCACTGTATAAAAAACATGGCAAGAAAATTGAACCAAGAACTAAACCAAATGTTATATGATTTATCAATTTACAAAGTTATACTAATCTAGAAAATCATTATAGAGAAAAAATACTACTCTATGTTCCCTTTTTAATAAATGAGAATACATTGAAACATAATTTTAGATCATAGAAAAATTATTATTTACATCATGAAAAATAATTCAATTTTATCATGCAAAGTACAACTACAACATCAACTTTGCATGGGTTGACATTGACAAAGTTATAAATGAACTTGATTGTAAAAATGAAAACATTGGCAAAGAATCCTTTCTCACAAAAATTAAAAAGATGAACAATAACATACAACTAGAATTTCAAACTATGAACAACAATAAATCAAACATAGTAGGTTCAAATGCATTTAAAATTTATCAACACCCACAAATTATGTAAAATAATGAATATTAAAAATTGATGAAAATATTAAATGTAGTGTCAAAAAGTGTCATTCGTGACATTTTCATAGTCGTTTGGGTCCTCGTTATATTTGTAGAAGTTGATAATCCAACCTCATAGATCCCAATGAACACCTACAAGAAAATAATCTATCACCAAAGGAGATCAAGAGATACAAGAATGGTGCTCTGCAAACATGAAGCAAAAATGCATTAACCAGAATTAGAATAATTACAAAGAGATCAATCCTTAAGAAAGGAGATTAAAACCCTAAAGTGAAAACCCTAGGAATAGGATTAAATTAGCATGTGACAAGTGTCAAGATCATAATGAATGAGATGACATGACTAATTTAATAATGCAAAATAAAGATTCCTAAGTTTAGCTTAAATGAAATAAAGTAAAGGTGACTTAATTAATTAATCAATATGATTAAATTAATCAAGTAAACAACCTATTACTCTAAAACTCCCCCTTAAGATGAACTTAGGGAGAAGTTAAAAAAGTAAGGACGGATGCATGAAAGCAAAGATGGGTCTCGGCCTGAAAGAGTCAAATTGGTGGAAATTCAAACGGGAAAAGTATCACAAAACGAAAGTAGGTTGAGAAAGAAACTAAAGTTCCAGTGGAAACAGTGGTAAAGGCTGAGGTTGATTCATCTTTAGGTCCACCGTTTTCTCCACGATCGTCTCCTATCGACATTGATTTAGAGCTTGAGTCTCCAATTCATGAGACTTTCATGTCAATTGATCCATCGATGGTTAACACATCAGGAACAACTTTTCCTCGAGAAGGTGGTGTTGATCATTCAACTTGGCTCAAGAGGTCATTGGGAAGAGAAAGGTGTAGGTCTTCTTATCAGGTTGACTTGTCTGAGTTTGGCGATCCTTATTAAGATAGGTCAAGCAAGAGAGTCAAGAAATAGATGAACATTGAGAAGACTCCTGAAGCGAAGATCATCATTGAAGTTGCTACACCTCCAAAAGACAAGAACCTAGATGAAGTTGATGTTGGTGACTTTACCTTCATTAAAGCGAATCTAGGCAGGAGTACTCAACACATGGACGTGAGCCTGTTCAAGGTCATCACGAGTAATCTAGAGGAGTGTGTCATGAAGGATGAGGAAGATAAGACAACCCTCAAGGCTGAGATCAAGTAACTTCGATAGTATATCTCAAGCCTACTTCATGGAAGCGTAGGACAAGCAACTTTACTCCCATAGCTTCGTGAGACAACCTTAGATCAATAGAGACTTGGTTGTCTGGTCAATTGAGGAAAGCTTTTGGACACCTGGATTGAGGACTCCATTGTTGTTGGTCGACACCTTCTCACGGAGTTCTATCAGTTGAGAGTCGATGCACATAGTCTTTGTTAGAGGATTCAAGAGCTCAAAATTTTCATAGCAGAGCATAGGCCGAAGGACCTAATTCTCATCTCTCAGCTAGAAGTTTCCTATGATGCCATTGAAGCAAAAGAAGATAAAAATAAGGTTTTCACTTGGAGAGAATTGCATCTTTTCAAAGTGGAAACATATGATAGAATCATTGATAAGATGGCCACGCTTCAGGAGAAGGTTGTTTCAGCTCTTTGACTTATCAATGAGTTCATCACTTAGATCTCATGTCATTATCAGCATGAGGATGGTACATGTGCAGAGTTAGAGGCAGTTCAAGTTGAGTTCAAAGAGAAGGTTCCTGATAACCTAGGTGGAGATCCAGAGGCATCCAAGTTGTAGGAGTTCCCAATGATGACTACCAGTTTCAAGAAGGTGACTGCAGAATTCAGAGATAGTCAGAGGGAAATCCAGGATGGAGACAAGGAGTTGGATAGGTAGTTCATCATCATGGACATCGTTAGAGTGCCAGATGATGATACAATTGACATATTCTTGGACAAGATGATAAACAAAGAGGGCTCGTAATAGACGCCCAATTGGATCCTGCAGTTGTTTACGAGGATGAGTGAGAAGCAGTAGTTAACTCAACGTCATTTCTTGAGTTTACATTGTTGATATCAGGCACACCTATCTCATTCTTGGAGATATCTTCACAGGAGGATGGAATTTTATTTAGTTTTAGTTAATTGATGTTAGTTATTAGTTAACTCTCTTTCAATAAGGACGCGCATGTTGTACATGTCCAATTAGTCTTGTTTGTATCAGTTAACTGATGGTATCTTTCCAGTTAACTATATAGTTTCTTTTATTTAGACTTAGAAAATAAAATCTTGCATGCTTGTGAGATTGTAGTTTACTCAAGGTGGTTTTAGGGTTCCCTACACCTTTGATATCTATAAATAAGAGTTTTCAGCTCATTTGTAAATAAATTTTGCACACGATAGCAATATATGTTGAGCCTACCTTGCCTATAATATTGCTATTTTGTATTTGTTCATGGGTGATTACTATATTAATGAATAGTTGTGCCACCTTTCCTTCATGTTCTTACTATGGTGTTTATTCAAATCTTAGTTAAATGGGGTTGCTAGTTTGATCGTTTGTTGTATGCGTGTCTCATCTATGCAATTTACTGTCCTAGTTACTTACCTTTTGTTATGTTAATAATAAGCCTATTTAGATGATAAAATTATTGAGCCACCTTGCCCTCATGTTGCAAATCTATACTTAAAGATTATCGTTTGATGTGTGTGTCAATAAACCTATTCATCCAAGCAAATAGTTGTGCCACCTTGCCTTCACATTGTGAATCTGTAATTAGTTTATCATATATTTGTTTGTTTCTAATAAAGTTCTTCCCAGCTGAGAAAATAGTTATGTCACCTTGCCTTAACATTGTGAATCTGTATCTGAATTTTATCGTATAATCACATTCCTGCTCCTTTTCCTCATGCTTTGTTTTCTTGAGGAGATTGGATAGTTTAAAGATTTTAGTTTTTAGTTGTAGTTAAGACCTATGAAACTAGAGAAAATCCTTAGTTTCAACGTCCTTGGTTTTCTTAACCTTGTGCCTCTTCCAGCTGAGTCAAAAAGATAGGATTTAGATCATTTAGTTTTAGAATGCATATCAGAAAAATACGGAGCTTCCCCTCCTAATTTGAATAGCAGTCATCACGTACTGTGCATAGTTGTCTGTACCAACTCGCACTCCAGAGGTGCTAATTGTTATGCCAACAGTTTTCTGGCACCCACCATGGGGCAGGAGGCAAGAAAAAATCATGAAACCTTCATGCTTTATGTCATGAGAATGACCATCTGGCATCCTACTACTCTAGTTCAACAACCAAGACTCACTTTGGCTATCATACAACCGAAATTTGTGCTAGTTCAAGGCGAGCAGTCAGACATCAATAGTAACCTACAGAGTTTTATCTTTGATAATAATACATCTACTACTCAGTGGAGGAACGTAGCTACTACTCTAGAAAAATAAGAAGAAAGAGCAGATCTTGTAGTTGGTCGACCAATTTTTCCACCACCTGCTTGGGAATAAAGCATCCTGGCTTACCAAGTATACACATGAAGGAGAAATAATCCTCCTATTCAAGAAGATTCTATCTTTGAGGAGGTTCTTGAGAATTTCCTAGAATAACCTAGAGAAGAATATCCAGCCCCAGCTAAAGCAATGGGCGACAACGACAACAACAACAAAAAAAATAACAACAATCACAATGGTCGGAATGGAAGAAACACGAGATGTCCAACCCCACTACCTTGGGGTGACAACATCGGACCATTGGCCTTAGCAGGACATCATGAGTTACCCAAGGGATCACAAATTTTTTTCCTCGATTCCATAGCGATGAATCTAAACATCCTGATGAACACATTTCAGAATTCACGATGGCTTGTTCCATTTTGCATGTTCCATACGAAGACATAGTTGTTCATCTCTTTGTTGAGACCTTGGAGAACAACGCTTTAGATGGGTTTCATAATCTTGAACCAGGCATTATCACAAGTTCGCCAGTCATGCAAAAAATTCTTGGCAAGATTTAAGCCTACCGAGGATATCCACCACTTATTTGCACAACTCTCAAACTCAAAGATGGAGCCTACAAAACCGATGAGGGAGTTTGTAGTGAGGTTTAATCACCTTGTCACATGATGACTATCTCGATTTTTGACATTCCTACCAATAATGAGATGTTGCTTAGTAGGATTTTTTGCAAGGACCTCAGAGGAGAAATTCAATTGGATTGGTCATTCACGACAATTCCATTGAAAAAGGGAACTTTCAAACTGGAGCCTGAGGTAAAATCAAAGTTTACAGTGATAAAGTCCCAATTTCCACATGCACAAGTGTTATATCAAGACACAAGTCTAGGGACATATGCTATGATATTTGATGTCACTGAAGACTGTCAAAATTTTGCACTTTCCATGAATACATCATATGAAGAATCAAAGGTGTGGATGATGCAGTTTGATGGAAGTTGCTCAACATCAGGTTCAAGAGTGGGAGTAGTGATCATCTCTCCTGAAGGTTTTCTATATCCATTCACATATAGGTTGCAATTTGAATGAACCAATAACACTGTTGAATATGAGGCACTTTTATTGGGTCTCAAGAACGCGAAGGATATGGGGATCAAATTGCTTAAATTTGAAGGAGATGCAGAGCTCATTGTTAAATAAATCAGAGATCAGTTTCATGTTAGAAAGAGTCACCTTCAATCCTACAAACAGAGGGTGTGGAATGCCATCGGTTGGTTCGATGCATTTGACATCAAATATATTCCAAGAATGGACAATAGTAGAGCTAATGCCCTTGCAGTGTCAGCTGCTCTTTTCATGCCACATTCTGAATTTTGTTAGAATTCTTTTGCTATTGAGTTGATCTATAGGCCAGCTATACCAGATAATCTAGACAACTAGCAAGTCTTTGATGATGATGATGACCTCAAAGAGTTTCTCGTCATGGGAGACAATTAAAAAGAATTGTTCTTTGAAGGAATTTCCACTCCTTTCAAAGAGTCGATTGTAGAGGACTCTAAAGCTATGGACTCTGCGATCATTCAGTTGAGAGGAAATCAAATCCCTAAGGGTTTCATTTCTTTAGAGGAAATTTTTGACCGACATGAATGATACATCCAAGATTAGAAGATGTCAGGTGTTAATACTTCTATTGAGCATTACCAAGTGAACATCGACACTGAGAACAAGCCATGACTTGTTAATTTAGGCAAGTGTTGTACTATAGAAGAAGCTGAGAAGTTTATCGCCTTGTTCAAGCAATACAAGGACGTATTTGCCTGGTCTTATGAAGACTTGAAGGTCTTCACACCCATAGAATTGTCACATACAATTCCTTTGAAGTCTGATGCCAAGCCTTTTAAGCAAAAGCAGAGACATTACAATCCATGGACTCAAGATACTATCTATGCAAAAATTCAGAAGATGGTGGACTCAAAGATAATTTTTCCAATTCATCACTCCACCTGGGTGTCAAACATTATTACTATACACAAAAAGAACGGTTAAATTAGAATTTGTGTGGATTTCAGGAAATTAAATCTATCATCCTTGAAGGAAAATTATCCTTTACCAATCATGGATCGTACCTTGTAGACAATCACTGGATCAGAGATTCTATCACTTCTTGATGGTTTTTCTGGTTACAATTAGATTGCAGTGGCAGAGGATCATATCAAGACAGCTTTCACCACGTTATGGGGAACATTTGCTTATGAGAGGACTCCTTTCAGCCTTATCAATGCCGGTGCTAATTTTTTAGAGGTCCATGGATTTGGTGTTTGGGGATCTCAAGAATAAAATAATAGTTGTCTATCTTGATGACTTGACCATTTTCTCAGATAAATAGAGCGATCACTTTTTGCACCTCACAAAAGTTTTTGAAAGATGCAAGTACCACAAGATCTCATTGAATCCCAAGAAGACTATCTTTGTGGTGACAAAGGGCAAGCTACTTGGCCATATCGTTTCCAAGGAGGGAACCAAAATTGACCCAAATCGGGTGGATTCAATTAAGAACCTGTCTCTTCCAACCAACAAAATGCAAGTACACTCCTTTTTCGGTAAAGTTAACTTTATTTGAAGGTTTGTACCAGATTTTTTGAAGTCGACGAAGGAGATCTTAGCTACGATGAAGAAGACATCCAATTTCATATGGATAGAAGAAGGCAAGAAAGCCTTTACCAAAATCAAAGAAGCTATTACTAAAGCACCAACGTTGGTTCATCCTGAATTTCAGAAGGATTTCATCCTCTACTATTATGCGTTGGAACACACGTTGTCTGCTATATTGACTCAGAAGCTCAGTGAAGAAGGAGAATCTCCAATCGCTTTCATGAGTACCAGTTATAAAGATAGTGAATCACGCTATTCTCAAATTGAGAAGAATGAATATGTTGTCATCAGAGTTGTTAAAGCTTTTAGATTCTATATCTTGAATTCTCATACAACGGTGTTTGTCACCGATCTAGCAGTGAAAAGTGTGCTAACTCAACCAGAGATGGGCATGAAAAGAGTAAACTGGATTGAAAGAGTTCAAGAGTACGATCTGGAGATCAAGCCGACCAAGATCGCTCACAAAGTCTTTGTCAATATTTGGTGGAAGATGGAGATCAAAAGTATCAAAGAAATGGTGGAAATGAAAATGAACCTGAAGAGGACTTTCCTTTGGTCCTATTAGTTGATTATGCGGAAGAGTGGTACACAACTTTATGGTATTATTCAACTTATGAAGAATGTCCATGTCACATGGACAAACAACATAAGAGAACTTTGAAGCTAAAAGAACATAACTTTGTGCTTGTTAATAATGTTCTGTACAAGCATGGCCTTGAAAAAACTTTCCTTTTATGTGTCGGCAGAGACTAGCAACATAGATTGTTGGATGCTTTTCATAGTCAAGCATGCGGTGGTCACTTCTTGTCAAGATTCACTGCATTCAAGATCCTATGAGAATGGTTCTATTGCCCTACCATGTTTCACGATGCATACAAAAGGGTGTATAGGTTCCAATCATGTTAGTAGTTTGCTAATAAATTTAGATTGACAACTACTCCACTCAGGCCAGTTATCATTGATGCTCCATTTCAATAGTGGGGTATTGATTTTATAGGTCCCATCAACCTGCATTCCAGTAAGGGGCATGTTTATGTCCTTACAACAATTGATTATTTTACAAAATGGGTTGAAGCGATTCCTACCAAGAAAGCTACCTTGAAAGTTGTTTGTGACTTTTTGAAGGAGAACATCATTTTGCGCTTTGGGGTGCCTCACAAAATTGTGGTTGATAATGCAATGAGTTTCTCGTCAGAGGAACTACATAAATTTTTGTTTCGATCACAACATCACGTTGTCACATTCATCATATTATTACCCTCAAGGTAATGGACAGGCCAAATCTTCAAACAAGAACATTGTCACAATCGTGCGTAAGTTGGTTGACTCAAATCAGAAAGCTTGGCACAAAAATATATATGATGTTCTTTGGGTGGATAGAATTACTCCCAAGAGAGCCATCGACACTTTGCCTTTTACACTTTTATATGGTACAAAAGCAATGTTACCTATTACACTAGAGTTGTCCGCCTTGCAGCTGGTGTCCACGATGGAGGATGGAGAGTTCAAAGATCCAATTGAGAAGAGGATTTTGTACCTAATGAAACTAGAAGAGGAAAGAGTGGAGGTTGTCGACAGAATCACTCAGCATCAAGAGTGAGTGAAAAATATTTTTGATAAGAAGGCTCGTCAGAGGGACTTTGATATTGGATATCAAGTCCTATTATGGGACAAAAGACATGAACCTAAAGGAATGCATGGAAAGTTTGATTCCTTGTGGTTAGGGCCCTTCAAGATCCATGAATCAAGAGGAAAGAACACATACATTCTCTCGCATCCGGATGGAAGGCTTCTCCCACTGCCATACTATAATACCCCTCCATTTTGTTTCTTGTTCAAGTTGCTTTATGCTATGTTGATTGCAGTTACCTTGCTTTTGGATACATTTTGTTATGATGTTTTGATCGTTACTATTGAGTGACAAATATTATTGTGGGATGTAGTTATCTGATTATTGTTTCACATGCATTATAGATTAATGTTGTTGTAGAGTTAGCATGAGATGTTATTATGAGACTATTGAAATTATGATGGAAGTGTCAATTTCGATGAGTGTATTGGTGAAGAGGACGGTTTCGCATCACTCGCTTGTGAGCGCCCTGCGAATCCATAATTCCTTCTTCATGGTATGTATTATATGCTGGATATATTGTATGATGTTGTTTACTTGGTTGCAGGATTGCAGGTACATGACATCGACTCCATCTGGCTTCACAGGTTTGAGCGTGTCGATCCAACGATTAAGTTGAACGGGAGATAATAGCTAGGTAACATATGTCAAGTCTATACCCTAGCCTTAGTGTGTCATCAGTTGTGTGTGTTGAGTCATTGTCTGTCTTGCTTTGATGTTATTTAATTCTGAAGCACTCTTGATGTGGAAATAGATATTTAGAATAATTGCATTTAAATCATGTTGATGATTATTTAATTTAAATAATGCAATGTGGATAAAAGTTTATACTTAAATTAATTAATTATATTTAGTCTATTTAATTAATTAAATTTGATCCAAGGGGTTGAATTTAGTTATTAAATAATTAAATTAATTAATTAAATGTGATGCAAGAGAATGAAAGGAAATAAAAGAATTAGAATTAATTTTGGAATTTAATTCCAACGTGTGGGAATTAAATTAGAAATTGTAATTAAATGTTTATTTGGGAAATTGGTTGCAACTTTGGAAATTAATTTATTATTTGAAATTTCATTTTAAATTGAAAGTGGGTTTTTGGAAAAGTGAAATTGAAATTGAAATTGAAAATTGAAATTGAAATTGAAATATCTAATTTGCATGTAATGTGAATTAGGGTTGTAAATATTGAAATTGAAATTGAAATTGAAATATCTAATTTGCATGTAATGTGAATTAGGGTTGAATTAGGTATTTTTGATTTATAAAGAATACATGTTTTAATTTTAGGGAAAAAGTTTTTAGAAAAATACATTTTTACAGCAGAGAAGAAATTTTGGAAAATTTGCACAAGGGTTTGAAGAAAGTTTGATGTAGAATTGATTGAAGGAAAGATTGTTTGCATTTTTTGGATTTTGGATTGGATTCATTGGAGGATTGAAGAAAATTCAGGAAATCTTTGGAGGAGGCTTGCATCAAAAATTCATCTCTTCCTATAGCTTCTTGTACCAGGTTTTCCTCTTTGTGTTTTATTGTTCTTGATTGTTTTCTTTAAAATAGTAATGATTAAAGATTTGTTTGTTAAATCTGTTTTAAAAATAAATTTGATATTAGAAGAAAAGAATTAAATAAATTTACAGCCTTTGCTTGTGAAAATTCTTGAGTGAAAATTGTGAAAACTTTAGTTGAATTTAAATTATTTGGAGAAATTGATTTTATTGTTATTGAAATTAAACATAGAGATTGAACAAGGCATTTAGAATGTTTTTAGAAAATGAAACCCTCTATTATTATTAAAAAACGGATTTTAAAATCTGTAGTATAGTTATATTTTCATGGTAAAATGGTCTGATTGCGTCGCCTATAACTTCACTTTTACAAACTGGGTTTTCAGGAAATTTAAAGGGTTTTTTCATTTTGAAATTTTCTAACCCTTATCCAAAAATCTCAAATACCCAGATCGTAGTTTTTGAACTATGCTTGAAACATGAGACTGCTGTTAAGATATTTTCTCATGGCTGTTCTGAAAATAAAATAATAATAAATTGATATTTATAAATATTAATATTTTATGTATTATTATTATAATATTAAAATATTATTTAATAATATTTTATATTGTAATTTATAATACTAAAGTATTATATTTATTTATACTATTTTAAATAAAATTTGTGTATTAGATTATTGGAATTAAAATTATAAGCATATGGGGAAATTATTGTTTATTTTAAAAGGGCATGTTAAAGTTTAATTGAAGGAGTTAAATATTTGATTTAAAGAATGCATAATTTAAAATTGAATTGTGAAATTTAAACCCATATGTAAAAGGTCCAATTATTAATTTGATTTAATTGGAAAAATATATTTATATTTTGAAATATTGATGATAAATGATATTTTATTTTGAATTAATCAATTTGATATTCTGCAAAGGATAGAAGATATGTTAATGATTAAATATATTTAAATATATTAATTTATATTTAGTAGATCTATAGTGAAGGTATATATCCATTTGAGAGAATAAATAATATTTTATCTTATTTTATTCTGTTGTTTGTAAATTGGGTATTATTAGTGTTTTAAAAGAAATGATTAGTATGTGTAGAAAATGTATAGAAAAAGATATTTTTTAATAGAAGTAATTACTTGATTTAAAAAAAAATATTTATTTTGTTAATATGATTGAAGAAAATATATTGAAATGTATATATATATCCATGAGTATTTTCAATCAGTATTTACGTTGTTTTATTTGAGTGCGTGTAATTTAGCTTTGCATGAAGAATTTAAATGATAAGTTTTGAATGTATGGTCAAAATTGATAAGGAAAAGGATATTTAAATATATTGAAGAATTATAGAAATATTTATATTTAAATGTTTGTTTTAATTATGAGATTTAATTAGAAACAATATGAATGCATGGCCAAATAGACAAACCAAAAGATATTTTTATACATTGATGAAATTTCATGTTTTTAAATGGATGGTTGATGAGACATAGACTTCGGATAGAAAATTGGAAAAGATTGTTTGCAATAGTGTTAGGTTGCATTATAAGTAAATTTAGGAACTAACTATATTGAAAAAGGCAAATAGTTATTATGTTTTATTTAGTTCCATAGAGTAATCTAGTCATTGTAAATGAAATACTAATGGTGTCTATATAATATGGAGCATATATATATATATATATATATTTAGTGTAAAATTCATTATCGTATTTCATTTTTATAAGATGTATGCAATGTATTATTGAATAGAGATTTGAAAATGAATTGATTAGTGTATATGGAAAATGGATAGAGAAACAATATGTTATTATATTAAAGTTATTGAATGTTTTAAATAGAAAATTGAATGAGATGTAAGATTTGGTTAAGAAATAGAAAGAGTTATTTGCATGGATTTGTGTCGATTCAAAAGTAAATTAAGAAGTGTTATTGATGAGACAATCAATTATGTTATTTATTAATTTCTATTTAGATTAATTGAATCATTGTGATTGGATTATGAAAGAGGTATGGATTTAGTATATCCAAAAGTAGTATCTTTCTCATGATTATCTTAAAGGATTTAATTCTTTGTATTCAGTAAAGGGAATTACGTTTAATTGTTTTAGATTTCCAATAATGAAAAAGGAAATAGGGGTTATGATTATTTTAGATGATTTACTTATCATGTCTTTGACTTTGTCAACACTACCTATTGAATGAGTATGGATTTAGGAAATCCAAATATTAGATTTGATTGATGACTTGAATGATTTTGTTGCTATGTCGTCAAGTTGCATTGTTGATTTTGGGATTTAGTGTTAGTCCTAAATTATAAGTCTTCCAGAAGAATTTAGAGGATAAGGGTTGTTGAATCTTTATGCCATCTAGTTGTTTTCCCTTGGGTAGTGCATGTTCAGTTTTACCCCGTTTTTATGAACGGGGATGTTTGCACCTCCTTGGTTTAGGAGCGGATTATGGGATCCGTGTCTCCTTATATGGAGTGATCTTGTTATGTGGTTTTATCTTGTTGCCTCCTGTGAAAGGAGTGGACTATGTGTTATTGCCTCCAAGATGTTTGGAGTGGGATCTTTTGTACTTCCTATGAAAGGAGTGGACTATGTGTTGTTTCCTCCAAGATGTTGGAGTGAGTTCTGTTATTTGTATCCTCCTTGTGTTGGAGTGGATTATGATGCCTAGTTGGTATGCACTTGTGGTTCCTTGGTGGATTGTTTGGATGTGTGTTGTCGAATAGAAGAGTGGCTTCTGTTAGGCGCCAGAGCCCAAAGAGGTAAACTGGATAACCTTCAGGAGTGATTTAATCAAGTGATAATTTAAATAATGTACTTAGAAGATTAGGACTAACTTATCACATTAATCAAGATAATTTAATCCTCACTCATAGACACAAGGACTTGTTTAGACTTGGGATGCGTGAAAAGGCCTGGAATGGCAAGATCATCTATCTAGTTTTGCGAGAGGTAGTTGATTCCACATGAGTGAGTATGAGTGCCGGGATTCGGTTGAGGCCACCAAGATTACTTGTGCCGGAGCCTATGAAGAATGCCTAGAGGATATCTCATGACAAACCTTGCGATGACACTCTATCTATGACAACTGTTGTTAATTATGTTATGTATATGGTTATTTGAACATATTTGATCTACTTTATGTCTGGAAGCAATGTGACCTATGTCAGTGATGTTGGAGTTGTACTTGTATTGTACTTGATTTGTACATATATTGTATTTGATTTGTACTTATATTGTACTTGAGTTGTATTTGATTCGTACTTGTATAGTGAATGAGTTGTACTTGTTAATTCATTGGTTGGTTATAACAATATGAGTCATTATGAGTCTGCCTTTGGTTAGTGGTTGTAGATCTTAGTCCATGTTATGTTGTTACTATCTCCTAGCATGGGGGGTGGGCCTTCGGGTACCACATTGGTAGGGTGGAACATGCACCAAAACCGTTGGGTCCCATCTATCTTCAGTACTTGGTGGCGAGACATCCAGATGGACAGCTCGCGGTTCTTGTTGTATTATCTTGCATTGTAATATTTTAATTTGTATAAATTATTTTATCCCTCTTATGATTATGAGGTGGAATTTTGTAATTGTAACCTTGAGTACTATTGCCTCATTCTAGGAATGAGTGATGTATCTATTGGATTAAGATAATGTTTATGAGATTGTAGCTTGGTTGATTATCTTATTATGTTATGTGGTATTCTTATGATGTATGATGTTTATATCATAAAGTTCATAAGGCTATGGTTATATGTAATATGTATGTGTGGGTTTAAGTAATCCTAACCTTGTAGCCTTAGAGGTTGTTGTTAACTAGTAAGTGAATGTGTATGTTAAATGCACTTTAAAAAAAAAAAATTTGGTTCGCTTATGATGTTAATTGCAACTTCCTTTAGGGTTACTTGGCGGGGCATTACACATACAACGGGCAATATCTTAAGCACTTCAACCCTCTGGGGGAGGAGTAATTTTTTGTAAAAAATTGTTTATAATTTATCGTTATGTAGTAATGTGTTTCCCATTTTGTGATGTTTTGTCGTGTTTTAGGTGATTTAGGTAGTCTTGTTTTAGGTGATTTTTAGGGAAAGTCCAAGTATTAGGTGATTAGGAAAGAAAGTCATGATTCCAATGCCCAACTGTTATGTCACTGGTCTACAAAAATTCATAGATTCCTGGATTCTCCTATGTCGTAGGTATCCCACATGGTCACCAGACGGAGCCTAATGTTGTACCCAAACCAAATTTTTTGCTTCATTAAGGCATTTGCTTAAAATGGTCTAAAACTTGTTAAAATGAGGTCAAAACATAGTTTTGGGCAAATCAAGTATGGAATTTGAGTCAATGTGATGTCAGGAAGATACTGGCAAAATTTTAAAAAAGTGAAAATTAGGGTTTCTAAACCCCTGTTTTTAGGTCAAAAAACCCTAAAAATTGAAACTCATCAGAATTGATTGAAATTATTTTTGATAGACTTATTTTTCTTCACGATCACAATGGTGAAGTCATATTCAGATAAAACTCAGTTTAAGTATGGTGGGCAGTTTTTGTTTTTTCAAGTGAAAAGTTAGGATCTTCGAGGTCAACAATGGTAGATGGCCAAATGCTAGGTGTTGAAATATAAGCTTGAAATGCTACGGTGAATATTTTATGGCAAGATATGTCTGAATTGATGCTTCATCGAGGTGAAAATGTTAGAAAAATGGCTAACTCTGGAGCAAAAGCGCACCTGTGAGCTAGGGGCGCCCTTGATTTTGGAGGTCTTGATCAACTTTATGGGGTTTGACACTTCCAAGAGGCCTTCTCTAGAATCTTGTTAGCTTCGTGAAGAGCTAGTCATCCAGCCTATCAGATGTGTCTAGCACCTGAAATGGAGATTGAACGTAAAACGAGGGAGGTGAAAAATGACCAACACTGGAGTAAAAAGTGCGCCTCTTAGCCAGGGGCGCTCATCTTTTTGAAGCACCAGATGAAGTTTTCTGATCAAATGACACCTAGCATGTTTGTCTCAGACTTGATATGGCTTTGCAATGCATCTGTCAGCAGGTGAATCAGATTTTCTGAGCTGTCGGTATCAAGAGTCAAACTTAGGGTTTTAGTCATGGTCATAATTGTCCAAAAATGGCAAAACCACCCCTGGAGGCCAGGGGTGCCCAAGGTTTTGGAGCCTTTAACTCAGTTGTTTTGGTCATCTCAGATACTCATCCTGTCCATGTTGGTTCAAGCTTTCCATTGCATACCTCAGTCGGGTCAGAGGACTTGTCAGTAGCCTGTAGCCAGAGGTATAGTGGTTTTTAGCCAGTTTGGAAAATGGCTAAGTTTGGGAGGAAAAGGGCCCCTCGAGGCTAGGGGCACCCATGTTTTTAAGCTATTAGACGATGTTTTTATGAGATGTGCTCTCTTGGAGCTCTTGTTCAGAATCCAACCACCTTCATAATGAGCCTGTCAGCTAGTTTTAAATTTTTGTTGGACATTGGGAAACGTGAAGTGAAGTTAGGTCAGAATCACTTTGAAAATGATGGAAAATGCATTAAAAAATGTCTAAGTCTGGGGTCAAAAGCGCCCTTGAAGGCTAGGCATGCCCTATATTTTGAGTCCTCAAATGGATGAATTAGGGTTTGCCACCTCAAGGAGACTTTTGTCAGATTTGATCTTGCTCTTCAACGAAACTATCAGCCAGTCAATCTGACATGTCAGTCAATCTGAATCAGTGATCAAATGTGAGCTCTGATGAGGTTTTCAAATCCAAATTTTCGAGAAATTGGCTAAGTCTAGAAAGAGGCACCTAAAGTCAAAGATTGATTTTTTGAACTCAAGAGAAGTGGCGCCCTTTAAAGGTGGATTTAGTTAACTGAAAATAGCTCTTCAGTTAGCTCTTTTCAAAGTCAACTTCTTCTGGGTCTATTTTAAGCTTGTAACTGGGCGATCTATTTTTGCATGCGCCTGTTAACTGAAGTATTTGAGTTGGCACCCAAATTAGGGCATATTCTTCATTCAATTAACTATTTTTTTGACCAATTACAAACCATCTATGTGTTTTGAAGGCCCAATCAGAGCCAAGCACAATTTCCAAGACTTTGCATGCATTTGAGATGCCTTGATGATAGATTCTTATTTATTGAGCATATGGCATCCATTATTTTTCATTGTGAGAGTGATTAAACACACCTTTCTTGAGCATAAAATAATCAGAAGGTGTTACAGGTGTCAAAATTTAGCGTTCCGCGTAGCTACAAATTAAGAAAGTTTAGAGGAAGGATATTTCAGACTTCGTTTTCTATTTGCATGCATGTTTCATTGAATCTATATCAAGCGTAGGTGAATTTCTATAGAAGCAGAGACAAAAACAAACAAAAATTTCTATCTTTTGTCTTAATTTATTCTATTCTCATCTTAGGTATTCTTCGCATGTCAAAGAAAACGACAAAATTTTCAGAAATGCATCATCTAGGTTTGTGTATTTCAACATCAATGACAATACCCATATCTTAGAATATTTCATGAAAATTGCCTTGTTGCCTCTATTCTAGAGCACCATTCTTTTTTTTTGGAATTCTCTTTGCATGTGGGCCTAAAAAACATTTTTTCCAAAATCCATCAATCTAGGTTGTCTTAGAATTTAGTTCTGCACAAAACCCATGTTCCAGATTTTCTCAAGAAAATTGCCCCTAGTAGAGCCCCTTCAAATCTCAAATGAAAACATTTTGCATGCAGACCTAAAACTCACTTTTTCAAAATTTTGTTGATCTGGGTTATCTTAGAATTCGATTTTGCACCAAACCCATGTCTCAGAATATTTCAAAAAAAATTCACTTCAACTTGCTATTTTTAGCCTATCTCAGAGCTTTTTTCAGCCTTTTTTGAAAGTTGTCAGAACATACCCAACTTTACAGTCAATAATCTAGTTTTTCACAATGCAAGTCAACCGAATAGATTACAAGGCCAAACAAGTCTTTGTTCATAATTTTTTGAAAACTATCGATACATACTTGGGTCATGTTTATCCCATCATCAATCTGAACACATTGGAGGGTATCAATAACACCACAATTAGAAATCTTGAGCGTTCCAATTTTCTTGTAGCGGCATCCATTCTTATCACGGTCTTTGATCTCGAGTTTGTAATCGCTTGCATTAAGCATTATGACTCGTCTACCAGATAAATTAGGTCGGCTGATGGCAGGGTCGTTTGTAGCCTCAAATCGAGGGATGTGGAGAACTATTTTTCTATCCCTCCGTGCTCAAATAATTTTGTTGTATCCATTCCATATTGCGAGAAGATTTGGGGGGAGGATAAGGATAGATCAAAGAAGAAAGTTGCTCAGCGATGGTTGAAGATTCAAAAAACTAACATGCCTAAGAAGGTTGGGCATGGTGAGTTCAAGGACGAGAGTGTCATCTTAATAAATTTTCTTAATCGAGTATCAGGTCAAGAAGAAGCACATATTTTCTGACCATGGATGTTCTACCTCATCTCTCGGGTTATCGACAAGAAATAAAATTTTGACTAGGTGAAGTTTATCAGCGAGTGTCTTCACCAGTAGATTATAGATTAACTTAAGATGCACAAATTTCATATGGTAACTTTCCTTGTTCACTTGGTTGCATTTCAAGGAAACTTTAGACCATTAAAGACCAATGGAGTTCTTGGTGTTCAACGAGTTCATGAATTTTACTCTCAGTTGGGGTTTTCAAAAGCTAAACAAGACTTTAAGGTAGTGATTGAAAATTTTCTTATAAAGACAATCAGGGATCTAGATAATGAGATGCATGTCAGAATTTCTCCAGAGGCAAAATCAGCGATGGAGAGTTGGGCAGATTGGTTCATCCAATTTCCTACTTTCACATATATCTAAGTGCACAATTACACCAGAGAGCCTCTAATGTTACCCAGGTACCCATCAGATAAACTCCTTTTCATGGAGTTCATGAGACAAGCACAAGAGGTTCACACTTTCCTTTGCAATTGACATAAATCAGCTTTCACCTTTCTGTTCGGATTGGGTATTTACAAGTGTAAGACAATTGTTGATTGCAATTTAATGACGAACAGGCTTGAAAAATTTCGATTCTAGTTTTTCCTCAGAGGTGTACTTATGACCCTTTGGGTTATTATTCAACACGGTTAGAGAAAATAAATTCACATAGGGTAGTGCTTGAGGACTTTTGGTTCAACTACGAGGATGAGTTTGAGGTGTGTCGATGTCATTATTGTAGGCCTACTCTCCCACAGATTGTTGATTTCTTATTGGAAGATGTGGAGGGTTTGTTCAATGATGACAGAGAGGTGCTTCTCAATTCATTAATTAAAGACCAAGTCACTCGCGAGTCGTTTTACCAAACTGATTAGCACATCAAGGAGAATACTTTGATCAAGGACTTCTCTAGATTAGTTATTAAGATGAGCATGTAATTCTTGGAGAGCAAGCAAAAGTGAAGGGTACTTCCAGCTATAGATCCATCGGCAAATATTTTTTCACTACCTTCTACTTCTAGGGAGAGGCCTCAAGTTAAAAATATCTTGAAGCTGCCTAAAGGAGTCAAAGTTGGTGGAAATTCGAAGGGGCAAAGCATCATAAAATGGAAGTAGGTTGAGAAAGAAAATTAAGTCCCAGTGGAAATAGTGGTATAGGCCGAGGCCGATTCATCTCCAAGTCCACCATTTTCTCCACGATCGTCTCCTACCGACATTGATTTAGAGCCCGAGTCTCCAGTTCATGAGACTTTCATGTCAATTGATCCATCGATGGTTAACACATTAGGATCGACTTCTCCTCGAGAAGGCGACATTGATCATTCGACTTGGCTCAAGAGGTCATTGGGAAGAGAAAGGCGTAGGCCTTCTTATTAGCTTGACTTTTCTGAGTTTGGTGATCCTTATTAGGATAGGTCAAGAAAGAGAGTCAAGAAACTGGTGAACATTGAGAAGACTCCTGAAGCGGAGATCATCACTGAAGTTGCTACACCTCTAGAAGACAAGAACCTAGATGAAGTTGATGTTGGTGACTTTACCTCCGTTAAAGCGAATCTAGAAAGGAGTACTCGACACATGGACGTGAGCCTATTCAAGGTCATCATGAATAATCTAGAGGAGCATGTCATAAAGGATGAAGAAGATAAGGCAGCCCTTAAGTCTGAGATCAAGCAACTTTGAGAGTATATATCAGGTCTACTTCATGGAAGTGCAAGAAAAGCACCTTTACTCCCACAACTTCGAGAGATAGCCATAGATCAATAGAGACTTGGCCATCTAGTCAATCGAGGTAATATTTTGGACACCTAGATTGAGGACTCAATTGTTTTCGATCGAAACCTTCTCACAAAGTTCTATCAGTTGAGAGTTGACACACATAGTCTTCGTCAGAGGATTCAAGAGCTCGATATTTTCATAGCAGAGCATAGGTCGAAGGACCAAATTCTCATCTCTCAGCTAGAAGTTTCCTATGATGCCATTGAAGCAGAAGAAGATAAAAAGAAGGTTTTCACTTGCAAAGAATTGCATCTTTGCAAACTAGAAACATATGACAGAATCTCTGCTAAGATGGCCACACTTTAGGAGAAGTTGTTTTAGCTCTCCGACTTATCAATGAGTTCATCACTCAAATCTCATGTCATTATCGATGTGAGGATGGTACATGCGTAGAGTTAGAGGCATTTCAAGTTGAGTTTGAATATTTGGTTCATGATAACCTAGGTGGAGATCCCGAGGCGTCCAAGTTGGAGGAGTTCTCAATGATGACTTCTAGTTTCAAGAAGGTGACTACAAAAGTCAAAGACACTCAAAGGATGATCCAGGATAGAGACAAGGAGTTGGACAAGAAGTTCATCATCGTGGATAGTGTTAGAGTGCCAGATGATGATACAATTGACAGATTCCCGGATGAGATGATAAACAAAGAGGGCTCGTAATAGACGCCCAGTTGGATCCTGTAGTTGTTTACGAGGATGAGTCAGAATCAACAATTAACTCAATGTCATTTCTTGAGTTTATATTGTTGATATCAGGCACACCTATCTCATTCTTGGAGATATCTTCGCAAGAGGATGGAATTTTAGTTAGGATTAGTTAACTGATGGTAGTTATCAGTTAACTCTCTTTCAATAAGGACGTGCATTTTGCACATGTCCAATTAGTCTTGTTTGTATCGGTTAATTGATGGTAGCTTTCTAGTTAACTGTATAGTTTCTTTCATTTAGACTTGGAGAATAAAATCTTGAATGCTTGCAAGACTATAGTTGAATCAAGGTGATTTTAGGGTTCCCTACACCTTTGATGTCTATAATAAGAGCTTTCAACTCATTTGTAAATAAATTTTGCACACGATAGCAATATATGATGAGCCTACCTTGCCTACAGTATTGTTATTCTATATCTGTTCATGAGTGATTATTGTATTAATGAATAGTTGTGCCACCTTCCCTTCATGTTATTACTATGGTGTTTATTCGAATCTTAATTAAATGGGGTTGTTAGTTTGATTGTTTATTATATGTGTGTCTCGTCTATGAAATTTACTATCCTAGTTGCTTACCTTCTGTTATGTTAATAATAAGCCTATTCAGATGAGAAAATTGTTGAGCCACCTTGCCCTCATGTTGCAAGTATGTACTTAAAGCTTATAATTTGATGTGTGTGTCAATAAACATATTTAGCCAAGCAAATAGTTGTGCCACTTTTCCTTCACGTTGTGAATCTGTACTCAATTTATCGTATATTTTTTTATTTCTAATAAAATTCTTCCCAACCGAGAAAATAGTTGTGCCACCTTGCCTTCACATTTTGAATTTGTATCTGAAGTTTATCGTATAATCACATTCTTGCTCGTTTTCCTCATGCTCTTTTTTCTTGAGGAGATTGGATGGTTTAAAGATTTTAGTTTTTAGTTGTAGTTAAGACTTGCAAAACCAAAGAAAATCCTTAGCTTCAATGTCCTTGGTTTTCTTAACCTTGTGCCTCTTCCAGCTGAGTCAAAAAGATAGGATTTAGATCATTTACTTTTAGAACGTATATCAACAAAAGAGGGAGCTTCCCCTCCTAATTTGAAGAGCAGTCATTGCATATTGTGCATAGCTGTTTGTACAAACTCGCACTCTAGAGGTGCTAATTTTTATGCCAACAAAGCGTCAAGATCATAATGAATGAGATGACATGACTAATTTAATAATGAAAACTAAATATTCCTAAGTTTAGCTTAAGTGAAATAAAGTAAAGGTGACTTGATTAATTAAGCAATATGATTAAATTAATCAAGTAAAAAACCTATTACTCTAACACCCCCCCTTAAGATGAATTTAGGGAGAAGCTAAAAAAAACTAAGGACAAATGCATGAAAACAAAGATGGGTCTCGAAAAACTTGGCCAGATGAGGTACCCATGTACAAATGTAAAAGGTCTCTCACAACACGAGAAAAGGAGAAAACCTTGTGGGAAAAACTCCTCTCCAAAAGAGAGAAATACAAGGACTAAGAAGCCTCCAAACAAGAGTGAAGGATGAAGAAGCTTCCAACCAAGAAGAAATTTGTCCCAAAAGATAGGAACAAAGGATGAACATGAAGAACACCACTGAAGCATGAAGAAGCTGCAAACATTGTCGTAGAATGACTGTTGTAATACTGAAAGAAAAAACCTCTTTTAAACAAATGATGATCAAGATCAAGAAGAAAAGAATTTGTATGAGTTCCCTCAATGAAACTACTCGAATCTGATGGAAAACCAAGGCAAAACATCTAGAACTCGAAGATACAAATGGCACAAGCACCAATAATTTGAAGAGTTGATCAATTGATAATGGAAGGTCGCCTCTAGAAATAGGAATGCAAGAGTGTCCATATGGTAAGTGCTCCATCTCACCGAAATGCATGGGTAACCAGTTGTTGCATCCACCTAGTACATAGGAAAAAATACTGTATGCATAGCTCACTCCAACACGAAACCAAGGAAGCATTAGCACCAACAGTAGAAACCCCCCTATAATTCTGACAAGGGAGATGTATGACAGGTACATTGAAACTGAATGCCTAAATGTAGTGCATGATAAAGAACCAAGAAAATATGAATGTGCAAACATCAAAGTACAAGCAGATATAAAGGGTGCGCAAACCAAGGCACACACACATGAGAAAGGTATGAAGGCAAAAAAAAGGAAAACATCAATGCCCATGACACTTTATATCATAGTGTGAGTACAATAAGGCACAAAGTGATGTGCAAGATCCCATAAAAGGTGCAATACAGGGGCACTTTATCTCAGTGCATTTATAGATGAAAAATACATGCAATGTGAGCCCATAAGGTCCAAAAAAGGACTAAAGCTGAGAAGAATGGTTTTTGGAAAAAAAAATCAAATCTGGAAACCACCTACACCACTGTGAAGAGCTCGAAACCAGCTTTCTGCCGATATCATGTTTTCCCAATTTTGACATCGTATATAAAATTTATGCCAAAAACACTGAAGTAAACTCCAGAAAAGAAGATTTGACTTTGATTGGAAATAAAAGGGACCACTGGAAATTGCTCTGAGTCCTCTTTTTGACGATATCTCATTTTCCCGATTTTGACACCTTGGGAAAAAGTTATGGCCTCCAGAAGAAAACTGCTCTTAAATACAGTGGGAAAAAGTTATGGCCTCTAGAAAAAAGGGAAAAATATAGCTTGTTTCATTAAATTTGACGGCCATATGGCCGTCGCAGCAAAAATACAACATGAAAATTGTAATGTAGAAAAATGTAGCCTTTACATTTTTACTCATTTGGGCCTTTCCTATGGATTTTGGCTTGATTTTGCCTAGATTTAATGTTGTAATGTGGCTAACACATTCACATTAGGCCTTGAGCACTGGTAAATCAATTAAAACCTAATGATGTCTTACAAAGGTGTTGTGAAGTGTTGTAACCCACTTTCACACTTTTATAGGACCTTTCTAGCATAATTCACCTAAATAACCCCTCACCAAGCCTTATTTCAAAAAATTGTCAGGAGTTGTAACAAACTCTCACACTTTCCTAGGTTTTTCATCAATAATTTGACCCTTTCTTCTGTTAAAATGGCCCCTTAAATGCACTTATATTCCCTACTTAATTTTGTTTCAGAGAACAATCTTGTTAAGCATCATTTAATGCACTTTAATTCCTGACAAATAGCAAAATTGCCCTAGTGGGACCAAGTCACCACCTTGGGCAACTTAGTCCCATCAGGCTTAAAATCAAAATTATTTCAATATTCTGGTGGGATGTTGTCCTGTAATCCCCAAGCTCGACCTGTGATGAGGTGTTTTCAGGAAATTAGGTCAAATCATGTATAAATAAAGGGTTTTCCCTTCATTTTCATCTCTCCTAACTCTCTCAACAATTCATTCTTCTCAATCAAGCATTCAAGCACTCTAAGCACTTCAATCATTCATCCATTGGAGTTGATTACTTGCATATCTTCAGACTTCTACAACAAGGGTTTGCTAAGTTGTGGCACTTGCATGTTGTTCAATCATCTTTTCCTTTCCATTTCATTTCATTTTCTAGGGTTTGACTAGCAAAATGGGGTTTGACTAAGGCAAACCCCTATTCTCTAACCCTAACCCTTTTCCCCTCTTTGCATGTGTGTTTTGCAAGTCTTGTATGCAGATTTGTCAAAGAGAAAGGTGTTAAAAGGTGTCAACATCCCATCAACATCATTCAAATTCAACAAACCCTAAAGGAGGCTTGGAGACAACCTATAGGTCAAAGTCTACAAATTCAGATCCATATTTCTATCAAGAGCAAAAGTACAAGTGGAAAGCTACAAATTCCAACTTTGAGATTCCCAAAAGCTACAGGTGGACTAAATCGCCATCATTGGCGAATTAGTCCCACTGCTAGACCTAAAAAGTGGTTTTTGCAGTTCTGGATACCCATTTCCCGGAAACCAATTCTAGTAGAATCTCCTTGAAACAAGACTAAGTCACCCAGCTTGGTATAAGTGTTCCATTTGGCCTTGATAGCAGAATCTGGAAGATTCCAGAGCATCTCAACATCACACTTCAGATTTCAAGTGTACCTATTCTATTACATTAAGTTATGTTATTGTTTGCATACATTTTTAGGTCATTCTTGCATACAACATTGTGTTTTAAAATACTTTTTCATTTCATTAGTTTAAATTCAATACTTAATTTCTTTCATTAATTTTCAGCATTTAGACACATTCCACACACTTAACATTAGTCTTGAATGAACCCCCCAGATTTTGGGTGTGAAAGAACTCTATCCTTTTAGGTGAAAACCCTAGAAGGGCAAGAGAATCGAGCTTTCCCCCCCCAAAATCCATGATTCAAAAATTGACGGCCAAATAGTTGTCACCATATTTGCCTAATTGGGCTTTTAAAACAAAAAAAACAATAAAAAAATTACATTTAATAAAATAAAATTGAAAAAAAAATAGTAAAGAAAATTGTTGGTCGAGGGGTTTGAAAGTCATCATCCGATAGATGAAGCCACCACTAGTGGCATTAAATCCATCAACGGATGACATTAATGGGCTCGCAAGGCCTACCGTAGTAGGTACCCTGTGGGTACCATTAACTAAAGTGTCACCCCCCTTTTAATTTTTTTTTTTGTTTTTAAAAAAACTTTTTGCTTTATTTTTTTGGATCATAAACTAGTGATTTTTTATTTATTTTGCAGGATAACAAAAATATTAAAAAATCTGACTTTTTTTTTTTGCCTTGGGGGTCGTACAGAGGCCGTATGACTTTTGGGACAATTTGTTTTTGCCTCAGAAGCCAACTTCACCAAATTTGATGATTTTACAAGCGTTTTTAAGGTTTTTGGCTGCTCTGGACGCAACGGTGAGGTTTGTTTGAGCTTAAAATGCCCAAAACATTAGGCACCCCCTGGATCTGGCGAAAAATCCCTTTCTTTAAACCCTCATAGATCTAACAAAAAAAAGCTAATTTTGACAAAACAAAGGTCAATCTTGACTATTTTGGAAGCTCTAGATTCAATGGAGAGGTATGATTAGACCTTGGATGCATTGTAAAATTGCTTCAAGGAAAGATCTCACAAAAAAGGAACAAGAATCTTGTGGATCTAGAGCTCTAATACCATGTAGAAGTTGATAATCCAACCTCACAGATCCCAATGAACACCTACAAGAAAATAATCTATCACCGAAGGAGATCAAGAGACACAAGAATGGTGTTCTATGAACATGAAGCAAAAATGGATTAACTAGAATTAGAATAATTACAAAGAAATCAATCCTTAAGAAAGGAGATCGAAACCCTAAAGTGAAAACCCTAGGATTAGGGTTAAATTAGCATGTGACAAGTGTTAAGATCATAATGAACGAGATGACATGACTAATTTAATAATGCAAAATAAAGATTCCTAAGTTTAGCTTAAGTGAAATAAAGTAAAGGTTACTTAAATAATTAATCAATATGATTAAATAAATCAAGTAAACAACCTATTACTCTAACACAATTGAGCTTAAAGTTGCCTTGATTTAGTGTTGTAATGTATTCAACACATTCACATTAGGTCTTGGGCCCTTGTGAACTAAATGGACTTAACTTGTACCTTATTTGGGGTGTTGTAAAGTTTTGTTCCACACTTTCACACTTATCTAGGGTTTTCATTATTAATTGGGCTTCTTTATGTCTTATTTGGCCTTATTTTGTATCCATAAGCCTCATTTAATGCATCTTTCTAAGGATAATCCTGACACAAATGAGTACCCAATCATAATTTAGGTTTTTTTGGATTGTATGGCCCAAATTTAGTGATTTGGGACTCATACGCCACCTTGAGTGTATGAGTTCCACCTAAGTTTTGGGGCTCCAATCTTGATTTCACATGAATCTAAACATTTCTTGAAATGTGTGTCCCATAGCTTGGCCTAATGGGACTCATACGCCACTTTTGGCGTATGAGTACTGTGTGGCCTAAAATTAAATTTAGTTCAAATTCATGGTGGGATTTTATCCTCCTAGATCTGATGACAACTTGTAGTGTTGTAATTTTGAGAATTTTGGCATAAACAAGTATAAATACAAGGTTATTTCACTCATTTTCACCTAGAAAGTTCACAAGTCATCTAACACTTTTGGAGATCAATTACTCAAGCATTTGATCAATTCAAGCATTTATAAGACCATTCAAGATCCTTCAAGAGTGTTTATAAAGAATTTTGGAGTATCATTCAAGATTCAAGCATCATCATGCATCATGTTTGTTTTTGAGCTAACAATTGTGGTGTACAGTTTTATGACTCAAGCAAGCTTTCAATTCAAGATCCATATCATTCAAAAAAGAGTCAAGACTACATCCATTGGAGCCATTTCATACATGTTTGCAACACTTTATTGCTAGGGTTTGGTGAGTTGCAACATTAAATTTTTTTCATTCATCATTCCTCCTTTCTATCTCATTACATTTCAAGGTTTGATTACCAAAATGAGGTTTGACCAAGGAAAACCTCTATCCACTAAAAAAATAACATTTTTCCCTTTCTTTATTGTATAATTTGTAGATCTAGGTTGAAGACCTTCTAAGGAGAAAGACTGGAAAGAAGTTGTTCAAATTGCAAAGTCATCCCAGTTGTCACATCATTTACAAGATCATTGGTGAACACCTACAAGGAAAAATCTTCACATTCAAATCTAGAAACTAGGTCAAGAAGGTAGAGCAGAGATTGAAGAGCATATTCATATCCAGATCCTCTGAAAAATCCAAACTGGACTGGTATGCCACTGTTGGTGTATGAGTCTTGGTAGTACAGTCAAATTTGCAGTTTTCAAGAGTTTTAGACTTGTCTTTGCCAGATTTTTGTTCCTGCCCAAACACCCTAATTTGGGATTAAATTTCCCAATTTGGCGTATGAGTCCTAATCTACATTAATTTTAGTGTTCTCAACATTTCAAGTCTCCATTCAAGCTCCTATAGATTTCCAATTGCACATTTCTGGTTTCTCTGCTTTTTGTTCTGATTTACATGCATTTCTAGGTCATTACTGAAGTATTGCATATCATTAGGTTTCATAATTAGGTCTTGCATATTTTTCTTTCCAAGCCCTAGCTTGGTGGTGAACCCCTCTTTAGTCTCTAATCAAACCCTAGGACACCCTATTGCAATATCTATTTCCTCTACTTCATCCTTGGATTGCGATCCCTAGGGTTTCCTTGAATGAGAGTGTAGAAGGTTGTTGTTCTATGTCCTAAACCATAAGCAACGAAAATTCCCCCCCCTTCATTTAGTTGAACCTACATTTAGAACATATTAATTCTGATTTGGATTGCATCATCATCCTAAATCTAACTTGCATTAATATTGCATTAGGGATTGCACTAGTTAATTAGCATTCTAGGGTTTCTTTTTATTGCATTAGTGAAAATGCATATAGGCTGATTTTTGTATATTGTTTCATTGAAACTCATCTGAAATCTGCATTTGCACTTAGGTTAGACATCATACAAACCAAAAGGCATAAATTCCACCTAGAATTTTTTGAAATTTGTGCAAAAATCCTCATCTATGACTCATAAGCCCCTTTGGGCATTTCAGTCCCAATACAGGTGTTTTTGCCTGATTTCTGGGTATTTTGTGGTGGTTGTTATTCACTGTTCAAACCTTTGAAAAACCTTGTTTGAGACTAATACAACCCTCTAGGTGATTTAGTCCCATTTCAAATTTTAAACTGCGTTTCACAACATTAAATTCTCTATCTTCTTGTTTATGTTTGTTGTTGTTAGTTATCTGTTTCAGTTTACAGAGTTTTTGTTTCATTCAATTCATTACTTCTAGCTTAATTCAGTTCTTTCCATTGTATTTCATTACATTTCATAATGGATATGTGCTTTGGTAAGATTTGGATGTCCTTGAAGTCATGTTGTTCTTTTGGAAATGACCCTAATAAAATTAAACTTACTCATGCTCACTCAAATCCTAATGCACATGTCCTTGTTGTGATGTTGACATCATTGGAGAAGATGATGATAGAATGAATAAATTATTAAACGATTTCCTTAACAACCTTGAAAACAATACATCCTTTTATTCCTCCATGAAAAAATGAACACCCCCTACTATCCCACTACTTGAGATGTTTGGTTACTCACATCCTGAAACTGAGAAACAAACTGAACCTAAGCTCCCTCCAATAGGTGAACCCAGTTCCTCTAATCAAGCAAACATTCAACCATTCTATGTTAACAAAGTGACAAGCACTCCCATCAATCTATAAGAGAGATATGGAAAAGGATTCATGATCTTGAGCAAACAAGGATGTGATACAACATGTGAACATGAAATTCATCAACTCTTAGAACAAATTCCAACTAAAGATACTAAAGGGTTAGGATATCAATATGCTCCTCCTAGCATAAGTGTCCTCCTTCCTAAAGAACAACCAATACCTCCTAACAATGATAAGGATGATAGGATCATCTTAGGTCCTCCTCCTACATTCAACTAGAGAATTTGGTGAATCTAGCAAGCAAACAAGGAATTAAAAACTAAAGAAACTAAAATTTCCTTGTCCACCAACTGCCACTGAAAGAACTTTACAAATACTTTTAAACCAAGGATTGACTAAATTACCACCCATAAGAGAAGATTGATTTCCAAATCCAAAGAATACAAACACATCAAATTGTCGATACCATAGAGTTCATAGACATAGTATTGATGAGTTTCGTGCTTTAAAACAAATATTTAAAAAGTTTTATATCATAGAAATAGTCCCCTAAAGTGGGATCCATTCACTCCTTTCCATGTAATCATTGTAGAATTACCATATTCTCACTATTACATGTTTTACATTCATTTCAAATCATTTTGCAAGTAGCTCATTCCCATCACTTACCTTAGCTCATTCTTATCTTGCACTTAGTAGGGGCAAGAATTAGATAGCCTTGTCCTAGTAGCACATTTGTCATTGTCCCTTTGCCTAGTTGTCTACCTTCGATATACAATGAACATGATTGGGATGTGGACGACTTGCTAATAGGATGACTTGCATGTTTCTTACTAGTCTTTTGCATTATTTTCATTTTCACATTCTTTTATTTGATTGCATATGTGTAATGTGATCCCCCATGCTATTTTGTTTGATGTATCTCTCTCTCTTTGTGACATTCCTCTATTTGTACCTACATTCTTCTTCATGTCATAAATATTTTTTCCTTTTATTTTTTCATTTGTCTTGTGTTTTCCTTTTGGGGATGACACAAGGTGTTGATACATTCACATCTCTTCCATGTTGACCCAAAATATTTTCATTTTATCTTTTTCATTTTGTCTTGTGTTTTCCTTTTGGGGACGATGCAAGGCATCGAGACATTCATGGCTCTTCCATGTTCACCCAAAATATTATCCTTTATCTTTAATTTTGTCTTGTGTTTTCCTTTTGGGGATGACGCAAGGCATTGATATATTTAGGTCTCTTCCATGTTGACTTGAAAGGATCTTTATTTTTTCACTCTTTGTGTCATTCTTCTAGTTCTATGAGTATTTGGGGTATGATAACAATTATGAGATCTCTAAAAACATTGTAGCAAGAAAATATTGACGTCGAATCCATGGATCCCTCGTGTGTTTGAAGCTTCATTTTTTGGGGCAATACCTTCCTCTTTCATGACGTAGCTTCATTTGGAAACATATGACTTGACATAGGGCTTTCCAAATAAGCTCTCATTTCCTCTTTATTGTTAGCATTTATAATTTTCTACTCTAAAGTAATTGCTTGCAGCATGGTGTTTAGCAATTTCTTTAAAGTGGGGGCATACATTGGCATTATTATTTTGCATTTCATGCTTCATGGTGTAGTTTCCTTACTTCATGCGATGTGTCTTTTTCTTTATGGATGACATTGGGTGTGATTTCCTTCTAGAGCATGATCTCTCTTAGCATATTATATTCCTCTTAGTGGTTTGATGTGACACACTACATCCCCTAAGTTGTGAATCTTCTATTCTTCGATTGGTCCTCTCTTTGAGACATTAGGCACAATGTTCCCTAAGTTAAAGAACTTGCATGAACTAAGAAAAATTCCTTCGAACGTTCCTTTTATTGCATTTGCAATTTCTATTATATGGCCACCTTGCATAACACACTTTGCATGCCTCTGGAGCCATCTATTTGTTTATGAGTTTCAAGCATACGAAGCTTTGCTTGCCTCATGAAGCTCAAAGTTCATTGTTGTGTGGAGCCTTATCAAAGTTATTAGGAGGTATAGCTTTGGTCTTGTTGGATAGGAAGCCAAAATTAGGCTTGAATTTCCCTTAGCCACTTTCTTGTGTGTGTGAGCACATATCAGTCGTGTGTGTATGTGTCTCACCTTTTTGGATACTCACCGAGCGGACAACCTAGAGTTCCATTGCCTTAGAGTGAGCATGAAATTTTGAACAAACAACATAGATCTGATCCATATCGTGATGGACAAACGGTTGAATTTTGATCCACCCATTCTTTTTCTTTTCTTTTCTTTTTGTCTTTGATAGTGTATGTTGGTGCCTTGTTGTTGCTCCTTATATAATTTTTCATGTGTGTCCTTTTAAGCCTATGTTGGTCTATTATAGGATCTTGATCTTGGGGGATTGATCACCCCTCTTGATCATTACTATTCTATCTTACTTGCATTGGTATATTGGGACCCCTCTTGATGTGTGTTTATGTACTTTAGTGTGAGTTTGAAGCAAGTTCCTCCTCTCACTAAAGTGGGGGCTAAATGTAGTGTCGAAATTTTTTGCTTGTGACATTTTCACACTCGTTTGGGTCCTCCTTGTTAAGTCAAGCTTAAAGTTGCCTTGATTTAGTGTTGTAATGTGTTCAACCATTCACATTAGGTCTTGGGCCCTTGTGAACTAAATGGACTAAACTTGTACCTTGTTTCTAAGGTTTTCATTATTAATTGGGCTTCTTTATGTCTTATTTGGCCCTTTTTTACATTCACAAGCCTCATTTAATGCATCTTTCTAAGGATAATCCTGATACAAACCAATATCTAATCATAATTCAGATGTTTTTGGATTGTATGGCCCAAATTTAGTGATATGGCTCATATGCCACCTTAGGTGTATGAGTCCCACCTAAGTTTCGGGGCCTCGGTCCTCATTTCATATGAATCTAAGCATTTCTTGAAATATGTGTCACATAGCCTGACCTAATGGGACTCATACATCACTTCTGGTATATGATTCTCATGTGGCCCAAAATTAAATTTAATTCAAATTCTTGGCAAGATTATATTTTCCTAGATCTGATGTCAGTTTGTAGTGTTGTAATTTTAGGAAATTTGGAATAAACAAGTATAAATACAAGGTTATTTTGTTGGAATAATGGATGTTGAATCATCCAATGAAGCTGCGCACACTTCAAAGGACCTGCCAAGAAAGTGTTGCAACTAAGGGCATGCAAATAGAGATTATCTATATTTAGAATATATTACAAAGAGTACATATGCCTGATTATATAGGCAAGAGAAAAACCTAAAATTCATAGGATGTTGCCAAGTGTTCAAATCACACTACATGTGACAGCATGAAACCCTAACTAACTACCTAGGGAATGATAAGAAGATGGAGATAAGTTCTAGAAAAGACAAATCATCTTCTAGAAGGGAATCTTATCTCAACAACTTTATTAAATGATTAAAAGTAACCTAGGACTAATATGATTAATTAATACCTAAGTTAACTTATGCTAGTGTAATAATTAATTAATTAATTAATTATAGTAACACCCCCCCATAAGTGCAACTTAGGGAGGAAATGCAAATGCAATGATTATGCATGATGATGATGGGTCCCGGCTGATGGCCATTTTAGGTACCCATGTACATAGGATGAAAATGCAACTAATCTCCCACAAATAGAGAAAAGAGGAAAAACCCAGTGGGAAGAAAACCCCTCTCCAAAAAAGGAGATGAAATGCAGAGAGGTGATGATTGGAGGACTCAACATCATCCCCCCAAGGACAACAATCATCACATTGATACAATACAATCAATGGCCCCCCCATAGGAGGGAAATAGAGAGACAATATAGCCCCCCCCAGAAAATGTGATCACCTGCAAAAAAGGTAAGTGTATGTAGACAAAATATGATCCAGTGTCGACAGACAACTTGTCTCCCTTTCGGAAGAAACATAACCAGGTGCAAGTGTAGAGATGCTTCCCATTCCGAATAGGAATTGAAGGAAGGAAGAATGAATATGAATGCGGATGATGTCTCTGAAAGTTGCTTATGTGTCTTCTTGCCTGATGAAGATGAATATGCCACAACCCACTCAGGTACATACCCAATCAATGTAGAAGGTGACAAATCAGGACGATGCAGAAACTGATGTTGAACATGATCCAAAGACAGAAATGTGATGGTCCTTCCATTGAAGGAAAGGATGGAGACTTGATTGCTTCCCCATAATGAAGTGTCCTCAAAACCACTGAGAGAAGACTAAAACCAATCCAATGGTAGATGTGGAAGAAACTCCAATGAAGATGGAGGAAGTCTCATATATGAAATCTCTGAAGAGAAAGCAAGTGCCTCCAAGATAGTCTCTGGATCCCCAATTAAGGTTGAGACAAAAGAATGAGGAGACTCAAGAAAACTCTCTAAAATAGAATCTGAATAAAGGAGTGATATCCCCTCAAGAATTTTCTCCAAACCTGTAGAAGTAGCCAAGTCAGTGATACCTGAAACAAAGCCATCCTGTGATGTCAAGTCTAGAAGATTGCATGTGTCCTGATGAATGATGATGACGAAAGCCTCAATCAATGACTCTGGACAAGGAATCACTGAATGTGAAGGGATACCAACTATCTCTGATGGAGAAGAAGAATCATTTGAAGCAACCTTTTCAATCTCTTCAGAAGATTCAAGGCAATCCAAACAAACAACCTCCTACATAGCAATATCATCATGGGGTACTTGATCTGAAACCTGACATTCTGAAACCTGATCATCGAGGAAAGGTGGAGTATTTGAATCTCCATATATCTCCCAAAGATAAGTCCAAAGAATGTGAGGACAATCACAATGATCAATAAAACTCAAAACATCACAATAAACTTGCATTGAAATGATCTCTAAGACTATATATCTGTTGCAACTCCAAGCAAACTCATGAATACCTTCACTTGGATGGGGAACTATACCAAATAGATGTGGCAATAAATCAAGTGATTGGAGATGGTGGATGATCCCATCCCGCCATTGTTTATAATTTCCTGTGTGCAACATAGTCAAAGAAGGATAATATGCAAGCCCCATAATGTACAAAAAAATTTCTCCAAAATACAAAGACAATGACCTTCAATATCAAATAGAAACTTCCAAATCTGATATGCAGCTGAAGTGATGCCACCCAAATAAAAAATTCTTTTTCCAAGCTTCAAGATATCCAAGTTATTGAACAAATGCACCAAATTGAACAAAACCAATGCAAGAGTACCTAGAGCTGAAACTGATCAAGGTGAATGGACAGATGAAAAGAGCTCTGAATCACCTTCCCGATGCCGCTAGAATCACCAAATTTTGATCAACGGTTGCAAAGATATAAGCCTTTATGTCCAAACTAGGGTTTTGACTTCAGTTGACTGTAGAATATTTTGGAAGCAAAATTTTGTAGAATGGATGTCACCACTAGAAAGAGAACTGAATTACCTTTTTGACGGTATCTTGTTTGGTGATTTTTGATACCCTGGTGAAAAGATATGGCGATTTAAAAAAATCTGCCCTATTAGGGCCTACATGCTAAAAAGGTGCAAAAATCAAGCACCCCCGGGCAAAAAAAAACTTCAGAGCCCTTGGTCGTTGATAGGACCATGGGCTAAGTCTATAAAAAAAAGGCGCTGCTGGGCGGAGTGCCAGTGGAGCGACGGCTAGGCAGAGCGGGTGGTGTTGGGGCAACGCCGCCGGTTGTGGATAACGCCCGATGGTGAAGGGCTGGCTGGAGGATGCTCGGTAGGCGACGAGGGCACAGTGGTCGGCGGGAACTCCGGTGACAGGCGGCCGGATGTGACAGGTGGTAAGATGTAACAGGCGGCTGGATGTGACAGGGCCGACCAAAGTCTGCAGATCGGTCAGTGTCTGCGGACCGATGAAAAAAATATATATATTTTTTTGAATATTGCAAAGATTGTGCAATTCCAAAAAATTTAAAAGCAAATGCCGATAAAAAATTAAACCTGCAGATTTTAATCAAATGCCGACCAAACCAAAAAACTATAGCCCACGGAAAAATAATTATTCCGACTGTATAATAAAATAGTAGGTAGTCCGCAGAACGAAATTTTTGCCAAAAACTATATAAAAATGAGCCCGTTTTTTGAAATAAAAAATGCCCAATGATCTAAAATTTTTTTTTCCATGATGGAGGGCTGAAAGGGAATTTTTTTTCTGCAAATTTTTATAGACAGTACAAAAAATTGCAAATCCTAGTTACCTCAAATGGCTCCCGGATGAAATATGTCCAAATCGGACAAATGGGCAGGCGATCTTAGGGTTTTGAGGCCTTCTGAGTGCAATGGAGAGGTTAGATAAAGCCTGATCTACACCAGAAAATAGCTTGGTCCCTGGGTAGAACCAACTAGCCTACAAAGAAAACCCTCAAGCCTGCAAAAATCTCCATAGCCCAACTTTCTTGATACTGGGATGAACCTTCAATGGAATGGCTCTGATACCATATTGGAATAATGGATGTTGAATCATCCAATGAAGCTATGCACACTTCAAAGGACCTGCCAAGAAGAAATTCAACCACACAGAAAGTGTTGCAACTAAGGGCATGCAAATAGAGATTATCTATATTCAGAATATATTACAAAGAGTACATATGCCTGATTATATAGGCAAGAGAAAAACCTAAAATGCATAAGATGTTGCCAAGTGTTCAAATCACACTACATGTGACAACATGAAACCCTAACTAACTACCTAGGGAATGATAAGAAGATGGAGATAAGTTCTAGAAAAGACAAGTCATCTTCTAGAAGGGAATCTTATCTCAACAACTTTGTTAAATGATTAAAAGTAACCTAGGACTAATATGATTAATTAATACCTAAGTTAACTTATGGTAGTGTAATAATTAATTACACTAACATATTTCACTCATTTTCACCTAGCAAGTTCACAAGCCATCTAGAAATTTTGGAGATCAAGTACTCAAGCATTTACAAAAGCATTCAAGAGCTTTCAATGGTGTTTATCAAGAATTTTGGAGCATCATTCAAGATTCAAGCATCATCATGCATCATGTTTGTTTGTGAGCTAACAACTGTGGTCTAGGGTTTGATGATTCAAACAAGATTTCAATTCAAGATCCATATCATTCAAGAAAGAGTCAAGATCTACATCCATTGGAGCCATTTCATACATGTTTGCAACACTTTATTGCTAGGGTTTGGTGAGTTGCAACATTACATTTTTTTCATTCACCATTCCTCCTTTCTATTTCATTTCATTTCAAGGTTTGATTACCAAAACAGGGTTTGACCAAGGAAAACCCCTTTCCACTAACAAAAAAACATTTTCCCTCTTTTTAGTGTGTAATTTATTGATCTAGGTTGAAGACCTTCTAAGGAGTAAGGTTGGAAAGAATTTGTTCAAATTGAAAATTCATCCAAGCTGTCACATCATCTACAAGATCATTGGTGAACACCTACAAGGCAAAATCTTTGCATTTAGATCCAAAAACCAGGTCAAGAAGGCAAAGCAAATATTGAAGAGCAAATTCATATCAAAATCCTTCGAAAAAGCCAAACTGGACTGATACGCCACTACTTGCATATGAGTCCCAATACAGTGAAATTTGCAATTTTCATGAGTTTCAGACTTGTCTTTGCCAAATTTCTATTCTTGCCCAAAAACCATGATCTAGGATTAAATCACCCAATCTGGCATATGAGTCCTAGTCTACATTAATTTTAGTGTTTTTTCAGCATTTCTAATCTCCATTCAAGCTCCTATAGATTTCCAGGTGCACATTTTTGGTTTCTCATATTTTTGTTTTGATTTACATGCATTTCTTGGTCATTTAATGAAGTCTTGCATATCATTAGGTTTCATAATTAGGTCTTGCATATTTTGTCTTTCCAAGCCCTAGCTTGGTGGTGAAACCCTCTTTAGTCTCTAATCAAACCCTAGGACACCCTATAGCAAGATCTATTTCCTCTACTTCATCCTTGGATTGAGATCCCTAAGGTTTCCTTGAATGAGAGTGTAGAAGATTGTTGTTCTATGTCCTAAATCATAAGCAATGACAATTTTCCACCCTTCACTAAATAAAGAACAACAAGAAATTGTAAGAGATATTGTATTAAAAAATGAAAGATAACATATTCCATTGCATTTTTTCTAATAGGCCTTGGTGCCTCAACTATCAAGAAATTCACTACAAAGGCCATATATGAGGCTCTTCTTCACATATACAATAATTTTGTTGATAATAACCTAGGAAAATCCAAAAATTCTAATAATTGCTTATATACGAAAAGCCACATATAACATATGTGGAGTGACACCACAATCAACATTACACATACCTATTAAAAAATCAAAGTTTTTCTATTGAATGGTGAAACATTAGATATCATACAAAATAATTATCATCAACTACATGTGCTTCTAATAGATGAAATCTCACTAGTAGGTTCAATTTTTTTAAATTACATTAACAAACTATTACGAAATATAATGCAAGTTCCTAGTGCGTACTTTATAAATATTGATACATTTTTTTACAGTTATCTTTATCAAGCACAACATGTACTTGATACTTTAGTTTTTTTTTAATAAACCAACATTAATTGAATTTATGCCATACAATTTTTGGATGAATAATGTAAAGTGATATTCCTTGAATTCAACCATGCAACATAAGGATGGAAATTTTATTACAATCTATAATAGAATTTAGGTGGGCTCAAAAACAAATTAGGATTTAATTTGTCTTAATAAGAATTGCTTATGTCCACCACCCATGGAACCAATATTGCATTTTCTATTTTATAGAGGAAAAGATGTTGATGCACAACAAAAAATAATATCGATTATTCTTGGAGATATTATTATATTAAATACAAATGATAAACATTATAAAAAGTAAAATGTAATACAATTCTATAACCATACAACTAGTCTACCATCTCAAATACACTTGAAATAAAATATGTTTGGAGAGATCTAAATTGGTAATTACAATAAACAAGATGGTCTAGTCAACGAATCAAATGGAATATTTAAGGAATACACCAAATTTAATGATTTTAACATTTTCTAGATCAAATTAATGATCCAAAAATTGGATAACAACAAATTAGAAGACTATCATATTGTTATACCAAGCTCATTGATAAAGAATGGATACCTATACTTTGTATTTCTAGAACCATATGAACAATGGACAACAATAACAAAATTACTATGAAAATAATTTCTAATACAATTAGCATGTGGACAAACTATAAATTGATCTAAAGGACTTATGATGAAATTTGTGGCATTTGATCCCATCGACATGATAAAATAACATGGACTAGGCTATGCAATGCATTCAAAAAAAATGAAATATTGTTCTTGCTCAATCCTCTTAATCAAAAAGATTTAAAGTAAAGAAAAAAATAGTATAACAAGTGTCATTTCTTCAATCAAATGCATGATGGAAATTTGAAAATGAGGATATATTTCTGATAACATTCCTAAAATGATTGTTTGTATATTGAACAATTTAAGCTTACACACACAAAAACAACATTCCCAAAGATCATAATATAATACAATCTGATATCTCATTTTTACAGGAAATACACATACAACCCTCTGAAACCAATAACATATTTGAACATTTGAATCAATTTGCTACATATAACATACATATCATAATGGCTTTAAATAAATAAATTGTGTCTAAAATATATCATTACAAAATAACAAATGTTAAAGACATCACAATAAAAATACTTTTTAACTATTATTGAACTCAATATATGTAATTTTTATAGAAGAACCAAACCTCTAGTATTATAAATTTTAACCAACATCGAAAAAGTGCTTACATATTTAAATACAAAAAATATTTTATACATTATGGAAGATTTGAATACTTATTTCTATATAAAATAAACCCAAAAGAACACTTTTGAATCATATGTAAAACTGCAACATACAATTTTTGTTGGACCAATCACACAATATTTACAAGCTACTAGTTGATCATATTTGGTGTAATTGAAATATGAAAAATAAAATATTTACAAATTAAAGGCATATTGGACTAACCATATTTCTACTTTTATAAAGTTTCAACCTAATTAGCAAGTAATTCTAGTTGAAAATACCAATAAACATATCAACATTATAAAGACAATCGTATTCTACACAATCTTGATATTGGAAAAAGATGAAAATGAAAACAAAAACGATGTAATTTTATCATATTTATTTCAATAGTATTTTAGCTCAATAGATTCAATTCCAACCTATAGTATACATTTATCATAAAGTGTTGGATCCCTAATATCAATATTTGTAATATGTTAGCTATTTTTGTTCTACCATGTTTTTATTCTACACTTTTTGAAAGTACTAATGTATTTTTTAAATATTCAGATATCGATTACCAAAATAACAAATAGAGTAGGTTTCTACATTTGATTGTGTGATGTATGTTTGGATTTGAATAGAGTGGGATTTTTTTTTTAAATTTCTGGTTTTCCTTCTTTATCTACATGCAACCTCTTTCTCCCCTCTCTCACCCTTGCCCTTTTAAGTTGTTCTTGGTTTGCATGTATTCAATTTTTCCTTAAGCTTTCTTCTTTCATCTTGATGATGGATCACAAAGTTTCATTTGAAATGTTGATTCAAAAAATATATTACACAATTGGATCCAAAAAACAACTCAACAAATTCAACATTGATTGTGGAAACTTGATATCATTGATAAATGAAGTAGGTGCCATATATGGTGCAAACATGAAAACTATAGCTAGAACACTATTAAGAGATGAAAATATCATAGAACATAGACAAGATTTTATGGTCAAATAAAATTCTAGTAGTGTAATAAAAAAAACAACTTTAACTATTCCTAGCATATTTTTATTACTATCATTCTCATAGTGATCCAAATCAAAAGCGTTGATCCTCTTAACAATAGGTTCATATATGTCTCTTGGTCTAGTATTCTTGCTAAATTCTTATTGTTGATCTTTCATAGGATTATTTTTGGTGCATCTCATCATAGTCTTCCTAGGTAGAACTATCCTCAGAGTATTGGTCCCACTGGACCTTGCATTGAGCAACTTCTCTATTACAAATGTGGAGGTTATGAACCTCGATAACTCTGAGAGGCTTGATTGTGATCACTCCTATATATTTTGATTAAAACTAGAAAAATATTTCTTTAAATAATAAACACGGAACACATCATGCATTTGAGCTAGATTTGGAGGTAGAGCTATCATGTAGGAAACTAGGTCAACAACCTCCAAATCCTCGAAAGGGCCCACATATCTCTATGCCAATTTGGAATCCTCTACCAGATTTTATATAAATTTTATAAGACTTTAATCTTAAGATAACCTTTTCTCCTATAGAAAATTATAGTGGTGTATGCTTGGCATCGTCATTTCTTTTTTTCCTGTCATTTTCTTCAACCAATATTTTCAAATTAACTCAATTTGTTCCTCCATTTCTACTAGAATTTTTGGCCCAAGGCTGATCTTATCTTTCAATTTATCCTAACTTATAGGATTTCAATACTTACTACCATACAATGCATAAATTAAATTAAAAATTAAAATAAATTAAATTTACCTTCAACAATTCTAAATTCAATAGTCCTAAAAATGCCTTGTGACATACGATGGTTTGTCACAAACATTTTTGTCTCTTCACCCTTAGTATATATAGCTTTCACCAACTCCATTTGAGTGTCAATTTCTAACATCACCAAGTTAAGGGAGTGTGCAATACATGGTGACCAAAAAATGTGCCCATACCTTTCCTCAACCAAAGCACCCACTACCCTACGATTTTTTGCATTATTTGTATGTCTTGGACAACATTATTGAAACCCACCATCTCTATGGATTCAATGAGGATTTTAGAAATGAATGGTATTGTGTCCTTGTTTTTCCCCTCACAATCAACCACCTTCAAAAATATTGCCCCTTTGGAGGATTTTGTAATTATATTTATTGAAAGTTAGTTTTTCTAATCTTTCCATCCATCAAAAATAATAGATACTCATGTTTCAATCCAAGAATCCCTAATTGGTTTAAGTGATGTCTATAAAAAATATTTTTCCAATAAGGTTGTGCACACCTTTTCATACCCAAAATCTAAGTAACCAGAAGGGAGTTAGGCATTGTAGTGACAACATATAATGTATTAGATCTTTATATAAGATTATAAAAAGGTTAGTTACAGTTTATGTGAGGGGCTCAGTAGTACATTGTAGAAAACCATTTGTTGTTTAAGGCTTTCAAGTTGTGTTGTTATAAAAGAGTTGTTTAAAGTGTATTAAATTAGGACATAGAGCCAACACCAAATAATGCATTTCATCATACAAGAACACAATATCACAAATTCATTTACATATTTATTGTGGAGGCTTGCAATATGGAGCATAATATGCAAACTATCTAGAATACATCCCAATGCCAACATCACCTACAACCACTCCAATTGTCCATATAACATATAAACATGCCCCTAGGAGGATTATCACCACCTCTTGACACCATTTTGAATCTGAAACTTGATAATCAACAATTTTTTATTTTTACTATTCCACACAAAACAACTATTTAGAGATAATCATACTTTTGCAACTAAAAACATGCAAGGAAAACATAAATTTGAGTATAGAAACCAGTGTGAATACAATTTATTCATAACATTTTACACATTATTTAACATGTTAGAGAAGAAAGATGTGACAAGTCTACTAATGCAAAAGCGCCCTACCCTCGCTATGAAATTCATTAGGGAAGTTTACTATAGTTAAATCAAATGCCTTGGAATAGGGGATACTTTGCACTGACCAAGTAGAAACAAATTGATTATACTCAAGCATGACCCTACCGATTCAACTGCTTTCAAGAATGGTTAAGTAGATATGAATTAAGTGAAGTTTAATTTATAATGTACTCTAAAACATTCATTAGACAAAAAAAGAGGCTAGATTATGTTTGTAGTGTGTCTAACTCTTTATATTGTGTTGTACAAAATAACATAGTAACACCTACTGCCACTGCTACTATTGAAATAGAATAAGGAAGAACAATGAAGAGTTACTGTCATATAAGAGTAGAATTTCTTACTATTTCTAATCAATACTTATACGAACAAAAACTACAATTTCTTTACCTCATAGGACTGACAGAATACTGTTAAGAAGCACAGTCAAGCACAAAAAAATAAGACCAAAACTATTCTTGTACACTTTGATAGAAACTTTGCTACTCTGTAACACTTGTTAAGAATAGTATTTACACAATGATAAGTTTTTATTAATTGAGGATACTTATTATTGGAATGAGGATGATGTATTAGGGAATACACTTCTCACATTATTATTCAATACTTTGAGAATTTGACCATTATGTATATATAGTTTTATTATAATTTAAATTTTATTTGTATGCTATGTTGTTTTCATGATTTTAGTTATAATTTGGATGATCAAAAGATGCCTCTAATTTGTGAATTATCACAAGTGACATGGAATATGCATTAAAAATATATATATAATCATTTAAGAACATGTGCCCAAGCCTACCCTCCTTATACAAAATGTGTATCCATTTTTATTTTTAAAATGGGTACTCATTTTAAAATGAAATAGATACCCATTATAAAAAAAGGTACACATTGTAAAATAGGTAAATATTTTAAAAATAAATAATTACTTATTTCTATTTAGACCATATAATCATTCATTTTTAGAATAGGTACAAATTTTGGAGCAAGTGAATTTTGCATAAAATTTAAAATTTGAAACCATTGATTTTTCATTTTTTTTGGATTAGAAACCCAACCCTCAATCGTGGACTTGCAAGTACAATGTGATGTTTTTGATTAAATAACCAAGGAAAGGGCCATGATCCCAAAAGTTTAAGACAAAAAAAAAAAAAAAAAAAATCATCATCATCCTGCATATTGTCCCCAGACTTGTTCTCTAAGTCTTCTTCCTTCCAACCATACTCAAAATAAGGAAGAAATGCATCATCAAACTCCTCTTGAATCTCTTTACCTTTAGGTTTTTTAGGGTTCTCAGTACTCTAGGCTTTGGCCAATCTAGCAAATCTGCAACCACTTGACCCTTTGGTGTCATAATGAGTAGTCCCCATAATATCCTTCACCCCCTCAATATTATAGATGTTGATAGCCTCACCCTCAATAAGGAGGGGAATGGGGTATTTAGATTTTTTGTTATATTTTCCTATTTCTCCTCATGCATAATTAGGACCACCAACTTCCTTTTCTTGGTAGGATAAATCACCAACTCATTTTAGGGGGATATTAATCTCTATTGGAACCTTGCCCTTTTTTCTTGGACCCACATTGCTAATAGAGCTAGGGATAGGATTATTTTTAAGTGGGGAAATAAAAGGGTTTTCAGAGGATTTATCATCCTGAAGTTTATTTTGACACTACTTTTAGCCTTGGGGTTGGTATAGGGGGTCATGGTGAGGAAATAATTATAGAGAGCTATGATAAGGCCTTGGTGCAAGGGGTTAGGCACCATTGCGAATACAAGCCTCGAGGGAAGAGAATAGATAAAAAGGGAGACTTTTTTTAATGATGTAGGTGGTTAAGAATGGGGAAATGGTAACCATATATGATCTCAAATTGACCATTAAGAGTAAAATATTTCATACAATGGAGACTTACCAGTACCCAAGGGGTTGGAATCTTGTCTTTGTTGTAGCCATTTTGGAAGTGGAGTGGTTCCTTCTCACCAATGAAGGTGGAAATTATTTTTTTATATTCTCTTTTTCTCCACCTTGAGTCCTTCACAAGTTAAACCAATAGACTTAGCAATTAACTCATCAGAGACATGAAATTGTAGCCCATTGATGGTGACCTCTCCTTAAGAATAAGAATTCACAAATTTTGAGGTAAGTTTATCATTGTAACCCTTCATATCTTGGAAGGGGGTGAACCTGCCTATGTCAAACAACAACCAAATCTTAAAATTTTGTTTGAGAGATTCACATTAGATAGGTTCAGTCCTTAGCCATGGGCCACCCATAGTAACCTTTTTGTCAAGAAGCAAATAGACCCACCTGAGCCACAGGAAAAGCAAGGGAGCTGAAAAATAAAGTAGACAAACTAAAACACAAGAGGCTTTCACACCTTTTTTGGAAATGCATTCACTTCTTCTGGTGTTGATTTAGTAAGAACAATACCAAATTACCTTGCCTCTTTTGATAAATTCCCCAAATTTGGTGGTACTAGAGTCATCATTGTACATGGCCTCTTCCATCTTATGGATAATGATTATAATATTACCATTAATGGTCTTATGAGGGAAATGAATTGCCTCATAAATGAGGAGTTGAATTTTCATGTGCAAGGATGAGGTTTTCATATCAAGCATCACAATTATTTGCCAAGTGTAGTGAAGATAGAATGCACCACAATCAATACCCATAGCCTTAAGATCTTTCCTGCTTTACTATAAAAATAATTATGAATTAAATTATCATGATGCAAAATGATATAATACCTTGTGGGAACCATAGTAATACAATTATTGCAATCCTTATACCCAACATGGGATAATTTTGAGTAACAAGCCAAAACATAGATTCCATGATAGCTAAGCAAATTCACCAGATCCCATTCAAGTCATCCACCTTAATCTAACCCTTAAACATGGAAAGACTAATCATAACAAAATAGGGGTGTAACTATTAAGTTTTTCCCAAGAAGTATAAAGAGGCCAAAACTAGTCACCAAAAGTGCATTTATGAAGCTATTTGAGGACTCATTCGCCCTATGGTGAACAGGTCCTAGCTAGGGCTCTGTTAAAATGGTTTTTTGGTTCTCTACTCCTGTGTGTGCACTCCTAGATTCTTGATTTTCACAGTCAAACAACTAGAAATAAATCATGTAGGCAATTTTCTGTGAAATTGCAACAATCATGACAACAAATGCAACTTTGACAACTTTGCAATTTTGCTCTTCAGATCTTCCACCTAAATTTGTAAACACAAATCAAGAGGGAAAAATGTTTTGTTGTTGGTGAATGGGGGTTTGCCTTGGTCAAACCATGTTTTGGCAATTAAACCTTGTAATGAAACAATGAAATATGAAGGAATGATGAATGAACAAAGAAATGTCACAACTCACCAAACCCTTGAATGCACCTTGGAATGAAAATCTGCAACTAGCATGAAATGGCTTCAATGGATGTGGATCTTGATCTTGAAACTTGATTTTAAATAATTCCTTTGAATGCTTGAATGGATCTTGAACACTACATCAACATATTGTAGACACATAAAAATGACCTAGGCCTGCAAGCTCTATTTTTAATCTTTTTCTTCCTAGCATAATTAAGACATTTTAATTATGTCCTTGATTCACTTTCGGCTATTAATTAAATAATTCATAATTATTTAATTAATTCATGTCCTCTTTATTCTTCTTGATTATTAAATAAATAAATTATTTATTTATTTAATGTGTCACTAATTGTCTAATATCTTCCTATAATTAAATAAATTTCTTAATTTATTTAATTATTTCTATCCATTATGTCTTCCTGATTATTAAATAAATAAATTTTATTTATTTATTTAATATGTCACTAATTTTTAAAAGGTCTTCTTATAATTAAATAAATTATTTAATTTATTTAATTATTGCCACCTTCACATTCCCCTCATTGTAAATAAAATTATTTATTTAAAATAGTCTCACTCTCTAATTTCCCTCTGTTTTTTTAGTAAATAATTCAAATTAATTATTTATTGTCATTTGACCCCACCTTTTGAATTAAATTAAATTTTTAATTCAAAATAGTCTTTTTCCTCCAAAATCAAGATTATTTGATTTTCCAGCCACGTCTTTTGCTGTGCTCATTTTAAATAAAATTTATTTATTTAAAATAGTCCCACTTTCTAATTTCCCTCTTTTTAGTAAATAATTTAAATTAAATTATTTACTGTCACAAGACCCCACCACTTTTGAATTAAATTGATTTTTAATTCAAAAGGTCAACATCACTTCTTGAATCAAATAATTTTAAATTATTATTTGATTCTCGAACAACTTTGTTTTGTGTGCCCAATATCTCTTATCACATGCATTGTCAACCCTTGATTTGATTTTCTAAAAATCAATCCTATCCATTCATTTCAAAATTGACCTAATGTCACCCTAACCCTAATGGTGGGTTGTCATATTGAATCTTGTCCATTGATTCTAGGGCACTTGTTAACTTTTAATCTTGGCCATTCACACAAAATTGTATTTTCTATAAAATGACAATTTTGGTCTCATTTTGGCATATCTTGCAACCTCATGTTCTTGCAATTTTATACTCTTGCATTCTTTTCATTTTTTCATAGCATTTTTAGATTTCATTTGGCATAGTTTAGACATATTTAGAGGCTTACTAGTTGCATTATAGCATAGTATTGCATATAGTTATTCAAATCCTTCTATATTTTCTTAGGGCTTGTCATTGTCATTAGATTTCTCATCATAAATTTGAGGGCAACATCACATTTTCAGCAAGTTGAGAAGGTATAATGGTGGTCAGCCATGGAGGATGAAGACATTTTGGTGAGATTGTTCCATTTAATCCTTTTCACTTCATTATCACTTTGGGTGTTTATGTTTTGCATTTGATTTGCTAACCCTAGGAAAATTCTCTTAGTTACACATATTAGCTCAAATAACAAGTATGATGCATGAAAAAATTGACATGATAATGGAATCTTGATTGCTGCAATAATTCTTCAATAGATCTTCCCTTGAATGCCTTGAAAATGCTCTTGATCATCATCTTAACTCTTGCAATTGAACACTTGAAAATCTAGGATGCTCTCTTGAAAATTCTAGGTGAAACATAGTGAAATGGCCTTATATTTATAGGTATGTATCTTAAATTTCCCGAAATTCAAATAACACAAGCTAACATTTGAATATGAATTTGAAATAATTAAAATGCCACCAAAACATAATAAAAAATTTAGTCCTAGGTCTAAGTGAGGACCTTGGGCAAATGGGTCCTAGGTCACTTACCTAGGACACACATTCTCCAATGATAAATGTTATGTCATGATATTTATAAATGTCAAGTTTTCCTCTTCAGAAATTGCAATTAATTAGGCTTGGATTTAAATTAAAGGGGCCAATTAAGGAAAATTAAACTCAATTAATTAATAAAACCTCAGATAAGTGTGAAAGTGTAAAGGTACACTTTACAACACCGAAAATAAAGCACAATTAGGTCCATTTTAATAAATAGGGCCCTAAACTTAATGTGATTATGTAAAATACATATTACAACATTAAATTAAGGCATAATTAAGTTCCTTTTATTAATATTAATTCTCAAATTAAGTGTGAAACATCGATACTTTTTCTACACTACAAATATATATAAATGTATTGAAAATATCTACTAGGGAAACATTTCCAATGTTATGAAATGCAAATGAATTGTTATTCAATGGATGGCATTATGTTTTGTAATTAAGATGGCATCATTCAAAATAGTTATAAATAAGCCTAAGATTATGTGGTTACCATGGACAAAGTGGGCTATGGAATAGAATAATAACATAGTCTTGGGTATCAACTTATTTAGGGTCATTTAAAATGATCATGACAAACAATTATGATTGGATTAGATCTTAAGTTACTCCACATTATAGTTTTAGCATTGATCTGATACCAATATCATAGTGCTCTATTTTATATAGATAAATATCATGTTGTCCCTATTGTAGGACCATACCATAGTACTCTACCTATGCTTTGGTACCATTCCACCCCTCAGCATCAAAAATTATTTTAAACCACTTTTATTGTGGCTAACTATATTGCTAATTTAAGCTAATAGATTTCTAACCCAATATTATGCACACAAATTGTAGATAAAACAAATCTTCAATGTCATACCTGACCATATGCTTCTACATCATGCAAATCATGTAATCATTGATGAGAACAACTTGCCTCCGGGCTTCGGTCATTTGTAAAACTTCTTAAATAAAGCAGTCTTATCCTGAAAGAGGAAATTCAACATGTTTTACATACCCTTCAAGCAAAGATAAAGTTCATTCGGGAAATTTATCAACATTTTTGCTTAACCAATAGAAAGGAAACATAAGTTTTCTCATATATAAGGATGTGCAGTAAATTATATTTTCATTACAGATATGGGAGGATGAAATACTTGGATATGAAGTATAGTGTCCTAGTTGTAAATAACATCAAATGTACACTCTGGATATTCTTTCTTTGTGCAGTCTGTAACCTCAAATTCAATAACATATTGTCGACCAATAGCCCTCTCTAGAGAAAATGAAATCATATTTATTGAAAGGTCAATAGCAACAATCTCTACATCAAATTTCTCAGCCATGTAAAAGTCACCTCCTCCAATCTCACAACCAACATCAAGGACTTTTTTCCCAGCCTTCAACTCTAATTTTTCAACAAATTTGTTTGTAGTCTCTACAAAGCAGCCATAGACGAGCCTTCATTTGATTGTATTTGATATCCAAAAGAGTTATACCTATTCCTCCAGTGTTAACAAAGCCTTCCCCCAATATATGCTCATATTGTAAAATACTAAAATGCCATTACAAGTATATTGAATGTTATCCAAGAATTGTTGGAAACCTTTGTCATCTTTTGAGGAAATGTTTCTGCCAGTGCCAAAAAAATTGCAAGAGATGTGCACAAGTTTCCACTCACTTTTCTGATTAATAGGCAGCAATTTAAGTAAGACTAACAAATGCAATGCAGTTAATCACCCAGTTTCAATTCTTCTTATTATGAACATAAGCTCCTACACATTTGCAACCCAGAAGGGAAAACTCTAATATGGCTCTAGATTCATCCTTTGTAAGGCACTCTTTGAAATTTTTCTTCCATGGTCTTGTCAGAGAACCATCATATACATATATGATGCAAAGTAGATGTTCTTAACATGTGAAAGCAGGTTAACACAAGAATTGAGAAAAATAATACCTAAGGTAAAAGACTGGTTCTCAATAATGTGTTGGATTTTATTTGCGCTTATGATCTCCAAACTGATGAAAGCATGATTCTCTAAAAAAGATATACCCACCCATTTTCACCCACTGTACCATCAACTTTTCCAGCTCTTTCACCTTCACATTACAACCACAACAAAAGGAGATTTAACTCATAACTACAAGAAATCTATGGCATTAAAGGAAAAAGTTAAAAACTAATCTCTATAAACCAAGGGAGGGCAATGTACATATTAATATGTTTGCTGAATTTATTCATCCTACACAAATAAAATAAATCAAAACACCTGCAATTGTACAGAGCATGAGTTTAATTCATGCAATGATCATGACTGTGTATTGAATAATCGTAGGCACTATCCATGAAGACATATGTGTGGTGTGATTTATTGTGTGCATGGACATGCCAATTATTCTTAACTATGGCTTACAAGTTGTAATCCTCATTTTTTGATTTTGGCAGGTCTATTGTTCCAGCCGAACAAAGATTAAAGATTGTAAAAACAAAGAATTGTGGGATTGGCTTTGGGTTTTGTCAGGAAACTATTGCAGAGGCTGGAAAAATTAAATGGTGATTAATCTATCCACATTTAGCCAATCAAAAGCAGTGCAATTTCTTTGAACAAATTTATTTTCGACTAGGTCATGAGCAAGTTGCAATTTTTTGAATGAAATTTTTTCTCGAGAGTGTTTTGACTGAAGGATAAAGGCAGAGGACTATAATGAAAGACACAAAAAACTAAATTATATTATTCATAAAATTTTATCATAGAAAAGCTACAAATTCTTTGCTTCTTTGGAGAACTGTTTTTCCATCACTAAAAGTTTTACATCACTTCATATATAGGACATACATGACAGCAAGAGATTAACTACAAAATAAAATTATTTAAGATATGCCAAGTTGTCATAGTCCAATCACATAAAAGAATTCCTTGCAACGTCCAATCAAAAATTAAAGATGTCAGATATAACTCCACAACACATGCCACCAGAAGGAACACGAAACCACACTACCAGACAAGGAGAGAGAAAGCCCAGTGGTACCGCTCAACCGCGAGGAGTATGAAGGCACATGGTGGTACCACAGTGAAGGAGGTGAGAAATGTGATACCGCGACAGGAGAGAGAGAAGACCGCAGGGCAGCGGTATAACTGCTCAACAGCACACATCAGGAGGGAGGTCTGCAGTAACAAGGTAGACACCGGAGAACCATGGGAGGAAGGAAGGAAGGTTGCAGTAAGGAGGTAAGCTGAAGATCCGTAGAGGAAAAAATGAAGGGGTACGGTAAGGTGGTAGGCACCGTGCCACCACAAGAGATCAAACATAGAACCGAGGTAACGCGCTAAGACAAAAAGTAACACACAAAAGTTGGAATTATTTCCAACACTCCCCCTTAATCACGACTTTTTCCTTCTTTAATACTTAGCCCCTCTCTCTGATAAATAAAATTGTCTCTTCCCAGTGCCTTTGTGAAAATGTCTACAACTTGATCCTCAGACCTGCAAAAGTCTAAAGAGATTTCACCATTGTTGATCAGCTCCCTAATGAAGTGATAACAAGTATCAATATGCTTGCTCATTTTGTGAAAAACTGGATTCTTTGAAAGTGCAATTGCAGAATTATTATCACAGTATATTTTTGTTGCGTCCTCCTATTCATTTTGAAGTTCTTTTAGAACTCTCCTCATCTAGACTATCTGGCACGAACCACTATTTGCTACTACATATTCAACTTCAACTGATGAAAGTGTGACAATTGGCTGCTTTTTCGAAGCCCATGAGACTACACATGTGCCAAAGTGAAAAACATATCCAGACGTGCTTTTTTTGTCATCAATGCTCCCAGCATAGTCACTGTCAGTATAACCAGTTAACTTGAATTCATTTGAACTTGAATATTGAATCTCATAATTCTTTGATCCACTTATATACCTCAATATTCTCTTCCCAACTTTCTAGTGTGTGTTTTTAGGAGTTTCCATAAATCTAGAAATTAAACTCACAACATACATTATGTATGGCCTTGTGGCTGTCACATACATAAGACTCCCAACTAGCTGTTTATACAAGGTTGAATCAACGTTTGAACCTATATCCTCTTTGCTCAACTTCAATCAAGTCATTATAGGAGTGGGTGCAAATTTACAATTTGACATATTAAATCTTTTCATAACATCACTCGCATACTTTGCCTCAGAAATAAAAATACCATTTTCATCTTGATTTACTTCAATGCCTAAAAAGTATTTCATGAGACCCAAGTCTATCATTTCAAATTCTTTCATCATGGCTCCTTTAAACATATCTACTGACATATCACCAATGAAAATTAAATCATCAACATACAGGCATACAATCAGGATTTCACCTTTTTCATTCACTTTGGTATACAATGTAGGCTCGTTGTTGCATCAGATGAAGTCATTATGTATAAGATAACTGCCAATCATGTTGTACCAAGCTCTTGGAGCTTGTTTAAGACCATACATCGCTTTCTTCAGCTTGTAGACTCTATCTTCTTGGCCCAATTACTCATATCTAGGTGGTTGTTCAACATAAACTTCCTCTTCAAGATAGCCATTTAAAAATATTGATTTCACATCCATTTGATGAACTAACCATTTTTTTTGTGCTGCTATGGCCTGTATCATTCTTACTGTGTCAAGACAAGCTACAGGTGCAAAAGTCTCAGTATAATCAATTCCTGGCTATTGTGAATAACCTTTTGCAACTAATCTTGCCTTATGCTTCTGCACTTCACCATTTGCATTCAATTTGGTTTTGTAAACCCTTTTAACTCCTATTACATCCTTGTCTTTTGGAAGACTCATCAATTCCCATGTTTGATTATTTTCAATTGCTTCAATTTATTCATCCATTGCACATATACATTTTTCTTCTTTAATTGCATCTTCAAAGTGAATTGGATCTTCAACTTGAGAATAAAATGCAAAAAATGTAAACTGTTCTGAATTATTTTCACCTTCATTTTGATTGTAGATATCTCTTATGTTTTTGATTTTTTGTCTTCTCATGCTTGCCAGTGTCGGATTTGATAAATCACTTGAATATGCATAATGTGGACTTGATGGTCTGGCGCCAGAGGTTCTTGTTGTAGATGGCGTCTGCAGTCCACTTGTTGCTGCTCTCACATTGTAGTGTCACTTGTTGACCACTTGCTTGAACTTGAATTGGCATAAAAGAGCTCACATTAGTAGGAATATTTACTGGAACAAAGATTTCATTTTCCTCTTGAGGGATACTTACTATTACATTGACTGTACTTTCTCTACTTCCATCCCATGCTTCATCTTCAACAAACTATACATCTTTGCTGATTATGACCTTCTTAGTTGTTGGATTATAAAGCTTGTATGCCTTAGATTCATCACTATATCCAAATATTATTATTTTCTCTCCTTTATTGTCTAACTTTCTTCTCAATTCATCAGGTACATGTGCATATGTAACACATCCAAAAATTCTCATATGTGATACCAGTCCATGCTTCTTCAGGAACAATGTTCATAACACTTTTTGTTGGGCACCTGTTCATTATATATGCTGCATATGATACAGCTTCAGCCCAAAATTCATTTGATAAATGTTTGGCTCTCAGCATACTTCTAGCCATTTCCATGATTGTTCTATTTTTCCTTTCAGCTACCCCATTTTGTTGAGGTGTATATCTGGTAGTAAACTGCTATTGAATGCCATGATCTCTGCAGAAATTTAAAAAGTCTTTTGAAATATATTCTCCTCCTCTGTCCATCCTCAACACTTTAATGTAATGACCACTCTATTTTTCAGTAAGAGACTTGAACTGACGACATAAATCAAACACTTCACTCTTATGCTTTAAAAAATAAACCCATGTCTTCCTTGAATAGTCATCAATAAAAGTCAGGAAATAAACACTACCACCTATTGAGGGTGTTTGCATTGGCCCACATAAATCAGAATGAACAATCTCCAAAGGGGCTTTTTCTCTAGTTGACTTCCCTGCTGGAAATGATTCCCTATGTTGTTTTCCTAAAATACATCCTTCACAAACTCTCTCAGGTTTTTTAATTAGAGGTAATCCCTTGACCATACTTTTTCTGTGAAGCAAATTTAAACCTCCAAAATTTAAATGACTAGACCTCAAATGCCATAGCTAGTTTTCTTTTTTTTTACTTATGCTTGGAAAACACTCTGAATGCCAGTTGTAATATCTTGTCCTTGTGCATAATTTGTACTCAAATCTGGCTGAATTTTCAAGGGAAACATTCTGTTATTTGTCATTTTGACCTTAGCAATAAACTGATTACTTGGGTATTTGTCTAAAATTGTGCACAAACCATTCTTGAAGGTTACCCTATATCCCTTTTGAACTAGCTGACCAACACTCATGAAATTGTGTTTTAGACCTGGCACAAAATACACATCTGAAATATACTTTTGCTCCCCCTGTCTGGTTAGAATGTTGACATTTCTCTTTCCTTTTACTGACACTTTGTTGTCATTACCCAAGGTGACATAAAACTTAACATTTTCATCTAAACTTGAGAACATTTCTAAATTTCTTGTCATATGGTTGCTACAACTTGAGTCTAAAAACCAAACATCTTTTTCACTTGCTTGTGCAACATTACAAGCCAAACAAATTGTACTCTTATCTGGTTTTTGGTCTTGAATCTCTTTTGTAAAATTTGCATTTTTTTTACCAAAATCATATTGTTTCTTCCTACACTCATTCATATAATGTCCAAAAATTTTACGGTAGTGGCATTGGACTTGAGACTTATCATACCTTTGACCTTGAGGTTGATTTTGAGATGGGTTTTGGCTGCTGCCTCTTCCACTTGAACTTGATGGGATACATCTTCCACCTCTGTTGAAACTTCTTCCTCTTCCTCTAAAATTTGATCTTCCTCTACCTCTTCCTTGATTTATTGAAGCTTGTGACTTGAAAGCATGCTCCAATGACATATTTGTTGTTCTACTCAGCCTATGCTCGTGAGAAATGAGTGAAGAAAAAATATCATCGAAAAAATACTTAGTGATGTCCTTTGTTTCCTCTATGGTTACAACAATTGATTCAAATCTTGTGGGTAAACTTGGGTATGTGCAAGATCATCATGGAAACACCGGGCCCTTAAGTGGCGATGAAAATTCAGAAAATCAAAGTTAGGAAACTTGACATAAAAATTTGAATAAGTTATCTATATTATTTCAAAAATATGTAAGAATAGACTCTGTAGAAAATTGAATGTATTTTCTAAACTACTAGGTTTATTTATTTATTTTTTTAATCTATTTGGTGAAAATTTAAAATTTCAATGCAGTAGTACTTAAATTTTAGGGAAAAAATAAGAAGTAGGTGTTTGTCTGACCACCCTAACTAGAATAAAATGATAATATTCTTTTATCAAAATTTTAGATATAAGTAGAGGACTCATGTCCCGATGTGATGCATATTTTTTTGTATTTTTTTTCCAAGTAAATAATTAATTATGAATTTTTTATTAAAACTTTTAAAAAATATAAAAAACGCGTATGTCTAACCACCATAACTTGGTCAAAACATCATGAAAATATTTTTTTCTTTTTTTAATCCTATAGTATGTGAATCATAGAATGTGATGCATGTTTTAGATTAAAAAAATATGATACCGTTTGAAATCTATAAATATTTTTCAATCAGCCTATCAATTAGGACTTTAGTCATAATTCAAATAGAAAATGAATAATAATTATTTATTAAATTCAAAGAAAAACATAATTTAAATTGGTGGAAAAATGAGAATCTCCTTTAAAAACCCTTTTCGTTTCATCAATTTTGGGTAAAAAAAAAATTGTCAGCCACATGGGCCATCATATCACTTACATATCGCCACTTTTTGGCCCATCATGATCCTGCACATACCCACTTCTTAAAATATTCTCAACAACTTTGACATCTTCAAGTGTCTCACCATGTGTTCTAATCTGGTTTACCAGTCCAAAAATTTGGGTAAAGAATGAATCTACTGATTCATTTTCCTTCATAAATGAAGTCTGAAACTCTCTTCTTAGTATTTACAACTTAGCTATTTTGACTTTCTCCATTCCTTGATAAGCAGTTTGGAGTATATCCCATGCTTGTCTAGACCTGGTAGCTGCTGAAATTCTTGGAAAAATACTTTCATGCACTCCTTGTAGAATAAATAAGAGATCTTTTGAATCCTTCTTTTTATTGTCTTTCAATAAGTCTTTTTCTGCTTGTGTCAAGGCAATGAATGTTGTTGCATCAGCTAGCTCTGGAAATCCATTCTCCACTAACTCTCATAAGTCTTGTGAACAAACTAATGCTCTCATTGTAATTGCCCAGTAATCATTGTTCTTCCCATTTAACTGTGGGATTTGAGGATTTTTTAAGCTTGTGCTTGTTGACATACTTTCACAAACACTTTAAGAAAAAACTAGTTATGAAGAGCCTGCTCTAATACCACGTGAAGGATAAAGGCAGAGGACTAAAACAAAGACATAGTTAACTAAATTATATTATTCATAAAATTTTCTCACAGAACAACTACAAATTCTTTGCTTCTTCCGAGCACTATTTTTCCATCACTAAAAGTTTTACAACATCACTTCATATATAGGACATACACGGTAGCAAGAGATTACTTACAAAATAAAAGCATTTAAGATATGCCAAGTTGTCATAGTCCAATCACATAAAATAAGTCCTTGCAACGTCCAATCAAAAATTAAAGATGCCAAATAGAACTCCACAATACACACCACTAGAAGGAACATGAAACCACACTACTGCGCAAGGAGAGAGAAAGCCCACTGGTACCATGAGGTACCACTCAACCGAAAGGAGGAATAAGGCACATGGTGGTACTGTGGTGAAGGAGGCGAGAACCGTGGTACCACGAGTGCAGAGAGAGAAGACCGTGTGGCATTAGTATAACCGCTCAACCGCACACATCAGGAGGGAGGTCCGCACTAACAAGGTAGACACCAAAGAACTGCAGGAGGAAGGAAGGAAGGTTGCGGTAAGGAGGTAAACCGTATAACCGCGAAAGACAAAATGAAGGGGCATGGTAAGGCATTAGGCATAATGCCATCACAAGAGATCAAACATAGAGCCGTGGTGACGCGGTAAGACAAAAAGGAACACATAGTAGTTGGAATTATTGCCAACATCGACGACCTCTTATTACAGCTACAAATGGTTGGTAGCTGCGACTAGAGAGCACACAAATTGTGAATGAGGCTCTGTAGACTATCAGATGGCTTGGATAGTTGGCGATTAGGGTAGGAGTCATTGCATGTAGAGAGACATTGCTCTCCACATGAATGGCACATGAAAAAAATAAGCATCATTGTGTTTGCTAGTCGGTTCAACAACAATGAGCACCCCCCTTCATACATAGTGGGGTGGCTTGGGTATAGACAACCTCCATGAGAATGTATTGGCTTAATATGTGAGAGACCAATGAATCTATAAGGGGCCCAACTAACAACTTGTCATGTGCAGTCACAACAATCGACCAACTTTTATTATCCAGTTGCAATTCTAGTTTGTACAACCTGCATTCTCTAAATTATATTCTTTTTATTCGATTAAGTGTTTAATAGGGATGTTAGCAAAGGTTTGTCGAATCTTTCTTTACACTAGCTAATTGCTCTAGCTTGAAAGCTTCTGAGGAATTTTCAACAATTAAATGCAATGTATTTCCTACAATCATTATGGTACTTGAGGCCACATCACTTTGACAAATTATGTTAAACAATTCATGTGACTGGTCTATGCTTCCAAATTTTGCATACATGTCTAGCAGGAAAGTTGTAACTTCATTTGATAAAATATCCTTTATCCTTTAATTGATGTCTATACCCTATTCGAAAGCTCCTATTTTAGTACAGACATGGAGGATGGTGAAAAGATTGTGTAATTTTCTTTATGCCTGCTGATTGTATTTGCTTGAAGGTTTACAAAACCTTTTTCAACAAATCCATTTCATGCATATCCTGTAATCATTGTAGTTCAAGAGGATATATCTCTTAGAGGCATTATGTCAAACAATTCACATGCCCTAACTATTCTTCCATACTTGGCTTACATGTCTATCAACACACCTACAACTATAACATCTGACAAAAATTCCCCTTCATTTATCCTATGATGGATGTCCATACCCTATTCCAAAGCTTTCATGTAAGCACAGGTAGGCAAGATGCTAGGAAAAAGTTGTGGAATTTGGTTTTACATCTGCCAATTTCATTCACTTAAAAGTTTGTAAAGCCTTTCATAAAAAATCCATTTTGTGCATATTCCATAATAAAGGCATTCCATGAAGCCAAATTTCTTTGAGGCTTCTATCAAACAATCACTGCCTTGTTTATGCATCCACATTTTGCACGCTTGTCTACAAGAGAATTTTGAAATATAAAATCTGAAAAAATCACGCTTCCATTATGCTTTGTTTGATGTCCATACCTTGTTCCAAAGTTCCCATTTCAACATGGGTGGGGAAGATGCTAGTGAAAGTTATGAAATTTGGCTTTACACCTACCAATTGTGTTTTCTTGAATATTTCTAAAGTGATATCAAGTTATCAAAAAATCCATTTCCTGTCGCATATCCCGCAACCATTGCATTCCATGTGATGTCATCCCTTTGGAGACATTTTTCAAACAGTTGCATGTGCCTTGTCTATGGTTTCTCAGTTTTCATGCATGTCTACCAGGACAGTTGCAAATATAACATCTGAAAAAATTCTACCTTCCATTATGCTGTGATGGACGTCCATACCCTCCCTGTTCGAAAGCTCCCATTTTAGCACAAGCATGGAGGATGCTAGCAAAGCTTGATGAGTCTGGCTTTGCACCTACCAATTGCTTTAGGTTGGAAGTTTCTCAAGTCTTCTGAACAAATCCATTTTGTGCAAATCTTGCAACAATTGAATTCCATGAGATCATATATCTATTTGAGTCATTTTTTTGTTTCTCTAAATCACAGAACTTTTGAAATAGGGAAATTCGAAAAAGTGGGGGCAAAGTCTTTCGTTCTTTTCCATTTCTTGGATTGTTTAAAGTATAGCAAGATTAACTTGAGGAATATGTTCCTAGAAATATGTATGAGGAGATGCTAATCTATGCTTTTTTCTTGCACTTGTGTTTACATATACATGCTTTGACCCTGTCTCAACCTACAAGTATCTTTTGGAGTGGTTCACTCAATAGTCCTCTATTTGATTAGGGGAAAACAAATTGAATGGTTGTAACAATGAAAATGAGGGATAACATAAATGGTCCCAAGATGCCAAATGCACAACAGAAAGTGTAATCCAGGCTAAGCTTGAACCTGGATGAAGGGAACAACTTGTGCCAAAGATGTGAAAATTTGAATGCTGGAAATGGTCCAATATAAGGACTAAGGCAGTTGAACTAGGATAGACTAAATGGGTTCTATCAATGCTCAATGGACAACTGGTAGTGAGGTGTGAAAAACATAAGCCAAAATGAAATCTCAAAGGAGAAATTCATTGTAAACAAAAATGGAATGGGAAGAATGGACATTCTTTGTTTGACCTTAAATGCAATAATAGCGCCTCCTATTAGTGGAGTGCGAGAGGTTTCAAAACATGAAAAACTTATTTTTTTGAGTTATTTATAGATTAAAAAATTGAATGCTACAATACTGTTTGAAGAAAGCCAAACTAGTTTAACATTTGTGAACAATGGACTAGTATGGGAGTTATATATATTAAGAAAAATATTCATGTACTACCATATTTGGTAGCACAACAATGTGTTGTTTTTAACTATTTTTCTTGTGTCTCTACTGTTGATGTTATAGCAGCTTAGGGCTGCACTTCCTTCTCACAATTTACAAGAAGAAGTACATGAATTAAATGAATAGCCTTCGGCTATTTAATTCATGATTACAATATTTACTAATGACAAAGGGCTGACCCTTAAAGGATTTGCACTTACTATGGCTGACCCTAAATTGTATTTATTATTTATGTTTTCCTTAAAGGGGCCGACCTAACTTGAAGAGGTCTTGCATAAATACAAGGTCTTCTTGTCATTATAATTCATTCATTTTATCAAGCAAGTTCGCATCTAAGAGCAGAGCATATTTTCGCACCTTCATTGCAGCAGATTTGATTCAAGGAGATATCATAGTTATCACTTAGGTTGCATTTAGAAGAAGGGAGAATTCCTTGTATCAAATATTGGCCATTGTTAAGCCTAAGTTGTAAGCAGATTTCTGCCATTGTTCTACATTGTATAAGAGATTCATTTGCTGGGTTTTCCTACGGTATCTTGTTGTGTTCATTGTCTTATGTGTTGCATTATTCTAAGTTCTTTCAGTTGTATAATCTGATCTAAGAAACAATAACATGGTATCAGAGCGGGTGTGAAAAAGATCGTGATCAGATTTAGTTTGCAACACTCACTTTATTCTTTTTCAGTCTATCTCCTATTTTCAAATTTCTCAAGATGGTGAATGGTCTAAAAATCGAGGATAGACTCAAAGGGATTTTGAAATACACATCATGGAGGTTCAGGATCATGCTCACATTGGAAGAGAATGATTTGGCTGAGTTTGTGAAACCAAAAGGTCCCGAATCTGAGGAGGAAGAAGAGAAGTTGCAGTGGAGGAAGAAAGATACTAGGGCAAAGAAAGTGTTGGTTGATTCCATCAAGGATCATATTGTTCTGATTGTCTTCAAGTTGGATATTGCAAGGGAGATGTTCAAAACATTGGAAGAGATGTACGAAATCAACAACACCAGTTGTGCCCTAACCTTGAAGCAACAACTACTTCACATTAAAATGGCGGAAGAAGAGTTTGTCATCGCCTACTTCATGAAGATTTCCGAATTGAGAGATCAACTCTCTACCATTGGTCATATTGTTGATGACAAGGATTTGACCATGATTTCTCTCAATGGTCTTCCACTTTCATGGGAGTCATTTATTCAAGGAATCAGTGTAAGATCTAAACTTCCCAAGTTTGATCAATTGAGGATTGACTGCATTCAAGAGGAGTTGAGACTAACAGCAAGGGGTATTGGTCAAAGTTCAAAGAATGAAGATTTACATGTTCTTGCCTCTCATTCATCAAAGAAATGATTCTTTAAAAGGAATCGAGATAATGGGTCAGACGGTGCTCCTGCATTCAAGAAGAAGTGGGACCTCTCTCGTGTTCAATGCTTTAGATGTGAAAAATTTGGTCACTATGCAAAGGATTGTCCTACCAGGCCTAATCATCATGCTTCATTTGCGGATGTGATTGAGATCTCTCCCCAAAATGATTCTAGTGAATTTCTACTCTATTCATGGGCCTATGTTCAAGCTGTGAAGGTTGTGTAGTAAGTGCAAGAGCAGCATATCATACAGTGTCCACCCTTCAGAATATTTAAGAGATAAGTATTCTTTGTTCTTGTTGATTGCATTTACTATTCTAGGCTAAAATTCAATTTGTTGAGTTGTGCAAATCTGACATTATTTACTTAGGATTATGTGTGACCAAATAATGATCACTATGATAAGATTCTTTAGATTTATTCATTGCAAGTAGGATCATGCTAATTTGTGAAGATTGTCTTTTGAGATCAGCTCTTCCGAGAAATTGAAAGAAAGACATGTCATGATTGATGAATTAATTATCTATTACTCTTGAGATTTTTGAAGTATTGCATGGTTGAATAATGTTCATGAATTATTTTGTAGCCACTAATTCATGCTATTGAGATAGTCAATCATGTATACTCCTAGTTATAGTATATCTATTTGAGATAGTTGAGTTCCATGAACTGTGAGTAATATCTTGTTAAATGATTTTAGGATAAATCAGAAGCATAAGAGATTGCTTTCAAGAAGAGCGTGATGCATCCTATTGGTTGAAGGATGGAGACTCTACTTGCAGCCTTGAGACTGAATAATTAGTTGAAGTCATTTTTTTGGAAAAAGAAGAATTAACCTTAAGAGGGAGTTCTATGACTCGTTGAGAATAAGTAAGGGTTGCAATGTTGCAAGGCCGGATGTTAAATTGTTGAAACACCTCTTCAAGTAGTTGGGTTCTAGATTGCTCAAGTCAACCTAGATTGGTAGCTCCGAAAACCTATTCAGAATAGTGATCTGAGATGCGGTCGAAGAGGACAATTTTGAATCTCTACAGAGGAGTGCATTGGAAACCATCTCTCTAAGGCAAGCGTTGCAAGCAATGAGGAAAAATGGTTGATGCAAGTGATTGAAGATTTAGAGGGAGCCTATTGAACCTAAAGATGATGGTTGTGTTGCTCTAGATGCTGTTTCAGTTGAGGCCTAGTATAGAAGGAAGCAGTCTTCTATGGCACTGAGTACATCTAAGGCCAAGTACATTACAACATATGATATTGAGAAAAGATATTCAGTTGAGGTATATCAGCACTGATGAGCAGATGGCAATCATTCTCATCAAGCATTTCTTCAGGATAATGTTTGTGTACCTTCGAGACAAGCTTGATATGGTGGAGAATGAAGTCCTAGCTGAGAGGGAGTCTCAGTATCAGTGTTCCTTTGTTTAATGAGTTCTTCTTTGAGAGAAGTTCGAGGTGAAATCCCTTGATAATGCATTTCTCTATTGAGAGAGATTTGAGGTGTAAGCCCTTGGTAATGCATTTCTCTATTGAGAGAGATTTGAGGTGCAAGCCCTTGATAATGCATTTCTCTATTGAGAGAGATTTGAGGTGAAAGCCCTTGTTTCCATCCTCTAGGAGAGCCATGGTGGATGTCATGTGTGTGACTCCATGACAACATCACGTGATGGAATTCGTGATGATTTATTTGTGCTTGTGTATCACCCTCTGGGAGAGCCATGGTGAAAGTCACGTTGAGGTGACAACATCACATTAAGTGATGAGCACTTGTTCATACCATCTATGGAGGTAGCCATAATGGTTGATATCATGATGAGGTGATATTCTATTTTTTTTTCATTCTAATATGATGTGTCTTGTGTAGGTGGAAGTTCATCCCTAGCTGAGAGGGAGTGTTGATATTATAGCAACTTAGGGCTGCACTTCCTTCACACAATTTACAAGAAGAAGTACATGAATTAAATGAATAGCCTTCGGCTATTTAATTCATGATTACAATATTTACTAATGACAAAGGGCCGACCCTTAAAGTATTCACACTTACTATGGCCGAGGTGATCCCACAATAGCGGTTTACAATTTTTGGCCAAACTGGACACTAAAATTATTATTTTTAACTAAATCTTCACATTCGGGCACCTATAGTGGCTAAACCATGAGGAATTTGAAGATGATGAAAACTAGAGTCTCATCAGATTTTGTCTTTAGATTCTAAAAATATTTTTTCCAAAATTTTTGGAATAAGATTGCACTTCTTTTTCCATCTCCCACGAAAACTATTTTTTTCAAAAAACAACATTTTTAAAAAGTGACGCTCACCGTATACAACATAACTTTTTTTGTATGAAGGATAAAATTCTATTTTTTTCGAATTTAGATTTGTAACTACGATATCTAGCACTTTCATTTGGTCTCATAGTTTTTTATTGAATATTTTTTCCTTAATAGGGTTTCGAAGTCAAACCAATTGCAATTCAGACATAGGCAGACTGTATACAACATAACTTTTTCTGTATGTATCAAAATTCAATTTTATTTTTTAATGGATCAAGGAAATCAATACCCAGCACGAACATATTTTAAAAAAAAATATTTTGATAATTTTCTATTTTTCCACATGTGCAAAATAGAGAGCTTGATTTTCGGTGAAAAACCTATGTTTAATAAAGCTAAAAAAACACATACATAATAAAACCAAAACGTATTAAAATTATATTTGTGGGATAGATCATTTTGAGGACTACTATAATCATTTGAAATAAATTTAAAATAAATTCATTTGATCCTCCAAAAGGTAAATCAAAAGTGATTTTTTATCAGCATTTTGATAGGTGTAAAGGAGACTCATTTATAGGTATGGTTTAAAACTAGCGAGATTCTATCAAAGGGGGTTTGATATAAGGTGGTTTGATCAAACCCTCTTCAATTGGAATCCTTAAAATGGAACTTTTAAAGGCTTAAATCATTATATTTTCTAAAAACATGTGATTTCAGCAAAAATCAGTTCCTCTATGAAATTGTAAACCAACTTTGTGAGATCACCCGGCCGACCCTAAATTGTATTTATTATTTATGTTTTCCTTAAAGGGGCCGACCTAACTTGAAGAGGTGCCTCTCTTGCATAAATACAAGGTCTTCTTGTCATTATAATTCATTTATTTTATTAAGCAAGTTCGCATCTAAGAGCAAAGCAGATTTTCGCACCTTCATTGCAACAGATTTGATTCAAGGAGATATCATAGTTATCACTTAGGTTGCATTTAGAAGAAGGGAAAATTCCTTGTATCAAATATTGGCCATTGTTGAGCCTAAGTTGTAAGCAGATTTCTACCATTGTTCTACATTATATAAGAGATTCATTTGCTGGGTTTTTCTCCCTCAAGAGGAGGGTTTTCCCAGGGTATCTTGTTGTGTTCATTGTCTTATGTGTTGCATTATTTTAAGTTCTTTCAGTTGTATAATCTGATCTAAGAAACACTAACATCTACATTCTTAAGATGTCCAGGGGAAGGATCCAATAGTTGAGCATGTTTCAATAGTTGTTATAGTTTTTGTTGATTTAATGTTAATATTTTTTTGATGAGGTCATCCACAAATTATTTTTTGCTACTCGATACGGGAGCACGAGCCTTCTTGGGCTGAACCTCTTCGGCTAAGAGCCAAGGACTAAGGGGTATCCAATGTCAATATTTTTGACAATATTTAACCAATAGTTGTGACTTTAAAGTTGTTAGTGTTGATGAAAACTATCAATAATTGAATAATATGTATTCCTTAGATCTAAAAAGCAACAAATCATGTGATGTCACATCAACGCACCAATAAAACATGATTTAGTGCACAAGTATTGGTCTCAAATTTTTTTTTTGGACCTTTTTCGGCACCTCTACAAAAAGCATGATGATGTGGAATCATATTTGATGATGCAACCCTGAAACCTTAGTTATATGCAGGGGCGTTGCCAAGAAAGTTGCTATAAATATTTGAGAATTTTTTGAAATTTCCACATAGGATTTTGAGAAGCTTGAAGTTAAGGTGCTCAACTACCGGATCCTCTCGCCTAATGCTAATTATCAACCTCCTGAAATCATCAGTATTGTAGTTGGTGCAATTCTTATGAGAATAACACAAAATCATCTACTTTTTCATGTGTCAATATTCTTGACACAACTAACCAACATTTCTCAAGGTGAGCGAAAGGATGACCTAACATGTTGGGTAAGTTGAAATCACATTAGATGTGAGAACCTGAAATGCATACTAATCAAGATGTTAGAACAAAATATTCCATTATAGAAATTCATTTACAATTTTTAATTTATTTGTTTTCTAAATGCTAGTTTTTTAATTTTCATTCTGGTTGATAAAATTCTATAATCCAAGAAAGTTCATCTGGTGTATCTTATTCTTGACTATTTCTTAACTTTATACAACTGGATGTCATCTTTTTGTAGAGTCTCTATTATGGATAATTACCGTGGTCAAATGATAATGGCAGTGTAACACATCAATATATGCAACAGGTTTGTTTTCTTTGATCTACCATATCATATGTTGTCTGTTCTTTTATTGTATATTAAGCTAACACTGTTGTAAATGGGTTGTAGAAATGACTCCTCTAGTCCTATGTGTGGAATGGATGATTATGAAAGTACAAATCTAATATTAATTTTTGTTTCAAAGTTTGGTGCAAAATAATCTCTACAATTTTTTGGTGCGGTAAACTTTTTTCTATAATTTGTTTGAGAAACTTGTAATTGAACTTGTGCTAGTTATGGTAAACGTTCTATAGCTTGTTTCCATTGGTAGCAGAACTTGTCTGTACTACAGGATTGAACCTAGAAATCCAGGCCTGCAGGTAAATAACCATATTGAAAGCTTTTACTATGCCTTACTTGTAGTGTGAGAAGTGGTAGCTAAGCTTTGCTAATTTTGTTACAGGTGCATAGCTGAGTTGACTGGATTGTTTAAAGCACCAACCATTTATTGGTAAACAACAATGCAAGTATTTACACCATCATACATCTTCGACAAAAAAGATATAATCCTATCTTAAATCAATGTCACCGACTTAGGGTTGTGATTTGAAATTATCAAACGTCCTCCTTGATTTGATTGTAAGGGGAACACTTTCATAGAGAAAATATGTTTCATAATAGTCTTGCAGCTTTCAGATTTTTCTCCTGCAATAACAGTTAGAGGAGTTGTGGATATAAATTCTTTTTGATGTTCATATCTCCCAATATATTGGGTCTTGGACCCTGAAATTACTATTTTTTTCTTTAAGAAATCATGATATTTGCAAAAAAAAAAAAAAAACTGTTGACCAATATTGACTTAGATTTTCCTTTTTCCTTTTTAAAGTTCCAGTCATCACTTCCCAAGATTTTCTAATTTTATTCCCTTATTAGGCAGAAAACTGGATTTGTTTTCTTATTTCAATTTCAATCTACATTGATTTTGTTTGTGACTAAATAGACTCCACAATTCCCAGTAATGGCTTCCACAAAATTTAAAAATGACACTGTTTCTAATGGGAAAATTAAAATATTGAGCATAGGCAGCAAGGATGATGGTTTGCATTTGTGTAAAAGTTTCTAAAGCCTTTTCAACAAACAGATTTTGAACATGTTTCTCAAACAACTGTTCTCTTTCTATTCGTCCACATTTTACATACATGTTTACCATAACGTGTGTATAGAGAGATGATTATGCATGTCTTTATATACACACATTTCTTCCAGGCATTTTACCAAACAATTTACATGCTTAGTTTATGCTTCCACATTTTTATTGACAATCCGCAGTTTTTCAAAAACTGTCCTACCAACACCAGGTAGGGCAGCACCAGGCAGGAACTACATTGCACTGCAGCTCTTGCTTGATAATTAAACAGCCAATGAAACAATCTTGTTCACAAAATAATGGAAACCTTCGTAACAATGCAGAAATATTTTCCTTTTCAATAAATAAATAAACAAACAGATCGTTAAAAAAACTCAAACAAATTAAAGATTTTAAATTTTTACATTCAAACATCTAATATAATAAATTAGGATAACATTGCTAATGTTAGAAAATAGATTCACCCATGATATTGTTAGAAAGTTATCTTATTCCGAAAATAATTTTCTACCTGACTTTTAGTATTAACATAACAATGAAATGAGATTGTACCTTGGGTCAAAGTAGTGTATACTTCATTATTTCTATTACATCTTTCATTTGTTTTTCTGCTTGTACATTGCCATGACGTTTAGTTCATCTGGACTTGGGCCAGCATGGGGTAGCCCCAGAGACAGCATGCAATCTACACCACTGCTGAATCTAACAAAACTATTGTACTTAGAGCTGCTGTAACTCTTCATTAGATAGCTGATAAGGTCTTGCTCCTTCAACTCCCCACTGGATCCCCCACTGGATGAACACTTACAGAACTACTGTTATTGCTATTATCCAAAATCTCAGTAATTCCAAAAAAGGTTTTACATGAACTCGCATTGAAGATGATGCAGTTTTATGAGATGATACCAAAAGGGTAATGTATGATGATGGTGATAATGTAAATGTGAGTCTCTACATCTGTATTTTTATTTATTTATTTTGTATGTACGATTCATTTCCTTCTAGGTCACTATTACATGGTTATAGTAAGTTTGTAACTATCATATGACCCTACCTTAGAAATTTTCAAATGTTTTGAAATAAGAGCTATGGAGCATACCCTGTTAAAAAGTTTCAAGTCTTTAAAACCAAGAGCCATGGAGCTTACCCTGTGAGAAAGTTTTGAATCTTTAGAAATAAGAGCTATGGAGCCATGAGTAATCTACCATTGTACACCAAGCAAAGGAGAAGTAATAGAGATCCTAACCCTATAACCTTAAAGATGGATTGAGAAGGCATAGAGCCAGCCCCCTGTTACAACAAATCTTGACTTCTGTTGGTCGATGCTTGAAGTTTAAACTCTAGCCCAATCTTATTGGTATATAACTTAGCACGATTGCATGGTCATAAGTGGAGCGTTAGGAAAAAGAGAAATAATAGGGGGATCCAAACCCTTTAACCTTAATATAGATCTTTGAAAGCTAAGCGTCAGCCCTCTGGTAGAGTAGATCTTGATTTGTATTTGTTGATGTCAAAATCTTAAACTCTAGCCAATGTTTAGGCTATGGTTCTGTAGAGAGGGGTTAGGATGTGGTTCTATGGAGGGACTTCAGGATCTTAGGATGTGGTTCTAGGGAGGGATTTCAGGATCTATTTAATGGGATAGGGGTCTCATGAGATAGATTAAAAAATCTATCAAGATGATAAATGTAGCCCTATATCTTAAATTTCAATTTCTGGTGGGTATCATGTTTCTCTCCAATAAGCTAGCACAAGCCCACAGGCTACCTTCTAAAGAGGCTAGTCGATTAGAAAACCTCTTAACTGATAGAACTTTCAACCCAACCACACAATCAATTGCTACATAATGTTCAATGGGAGTTCATGTGAAACTATTTTTGGTATCATCTTCTTTTCTTCTTCACAAGCAAGCAACAGAGCTCCAGTTCAAGCTCCGTCTCCTCCTTGTCCCAGCGATCCATATCCTTGAGACACATAAACCCACTTCAGAAAATCAGTCCTCAAATCAGATCATGAAGCAAAAAGAACAAAACATTTTTTGATAGACCAATAAGCCACTTTTTCTAAAGCACATTTAGAACTCTAATTTATGATTCAAACCCAGTGCTCAATTTACCTTTGTAAAACCAGGAAGCAACATGAATTAAAATATATGACCAGAAAACAAACGCCTATGAACGCTAATGTTAGAAAGACTATACTTTGAAATGGGAGATGCACATATTGTAACTTGACAACTTGGTATACACACATTGGAGCAACATAAACGATAAAATCTATCTCCAATGACAACTTAACTTATGCTATACAAACCCATACACATAAGTTATATCTTTCTCGACATATACACAATATGTATCCACAGTCACACCCACATCGATATTCTCCATGTATGAATAATAAAACAGCAAGAACTCGGTTTTATAGCATTCTCATTCTATTCTATTATGTATGAATAGCAATATCTGTCTGGCAGAAATAAAAGGCAATCCATGACAGATTTCGGTAATCCAGGATGGGATTTTCATTGGAAAGCCCATTTAAAAATAGGCGTTGGCATGATTCTCCAAATCTGAGGTACGCAGTGTAACAGCCAAGTGTCTTGCAATTGTCATTATTATCTTCTTCATCTTTCTATTTTGTAGAAATCACTCATAGTTCTGTCCTACGTTTGCATCATAGAATGTATTTTTCAGTTCCTGTCAAGGAAATTATAGGCACCACCTGTGCTTTAACTAGTGATTAAATGTTTTGCTTGTACCCAATCAAATTTCATTATTTTATTTTTTATATATTATATTTTAATTTTGATACATTATATTTGAAATTTCTTAAAGTTAAATGCACGATTTTTAACTTTCCAAATTCCAAAAATTATTTTTCTTCAATTTGATTGGTTAAAAAAATTTGAACGCTAAGGGTGGATTTTCAGGAATGCTAACCTCATGTCCCCATGTGGCTGCTTAACTCTATTTTCTGCTTAAATTTAAGCAATAGGGGTGTTCCCATGCATAAATTTTATTTTTGTTAAAGGATAATTTGGAATCTTTTCCTATTTTAATGGAGCAACTACTGTTTAGGAATTGAAAATAAACTATGAAAAAAAGGGAGGGGGGGCTGGAAATAAGCAGCAACTGCATATTTCTAAAAATCCACGTGGCTCCACAAATTTCTTTCCCTCTTTTTTAATATTTGATTTTGTTTTTCTTTTTCTAATTTTTTATTTTACAAACTATTATTAATACTATTAATACAAATTTAAGCTGGAGCCGCATGGGGACATGAGGTAACTATAAATTTTTTTATGGTAGTATTTTTCGGCCACAAAACTATAATAAAAGAAATTATTGAACCACACCTAAAAAATTAAAATCTTAAAATTTGTGAAGATTTTGTTGGTTAAGTTACTCAAAATTACAGTACTTGATAATTGAATAATTTTAAGTTGCATTTTAATTTTCTCATATGTTGTTTAGTATTTTATTTTGAGGATATTTTACAAGTGATTCAATGAAGTATGTCATTTAATGTAATTCAAGTGAATATTTTATAGAACATATTTATTTTTAGATCTTTAAATATAAATTTAAAAAAAAATAAGATAGAAAGATTAATTAAATAAAAATAAATAAAAAACAATATTTATACAAATTATAAAAATAAGTTGAAATGTATTTAATAAAAACTTATATATATATATATACTAACTAAATTTATATAAATTTATTTTATCTAATTTTCTTTTTCTTTTTCTTTGTCTCGTATTTTTACTCATTTATGAGTCTTTTTGTTTTATTATTTTACTCTTATATTTTTATTTTTTTATGCATTTGTTTGTATTTATTTTACTTGTTTTTTCTCTTATATTTATAGATAAACTAAGTTTATACAAATGAAATAAACTAAATTTGGTTTACCTTTTTATATTTGATTTATTTCATTTGTATAAATTTTGTTTTCCTTCCTTTCTCTTAGTTGCATTTATTTACTCTTGTTGAGGCTTTTTGTTTTATAGATTTACTCTTGCATTTATATTTGTTTTTACTCGTTTCTTTGTATATATCCATTTTATTTTAAATCATAATAAAATGGATATATTTATTTTTACTTGTTTATATTTTTCTCCTTTTTATTTTTCATATATACACATTTTGTTTATATATATATATTAACAACAAATTTAACCTCTTTTTTGTTATATATATATATAAAAAACCTCTTTATTGTTAATATATATATATATAATCTAAATGTCTGATATATAAGCATATCACTTAAATCAGACATTTAGGATATCGCTTAAATCAAACTTTTTATATTTTTATATTTAATTTTTATATTTTTGGTGTTTCCTTGCTTGTTTAATGGGTTGGGTTTCTCTTTTTCTAATTGTCCCTCAAACTTTGTGCCCCCTACCTCTTTCCTTTCCCCTCTTTTTTTTTATCTGGAGTTAGTCTACAATCAACCATTTTTCTCCTCATGCTCTCTACCATCCTGATGATGGATCATGGAGTGTGATCCGAAACGTTGATGAAAAAAATTCTACACAATCTAATCCAGAAGCAATACTAAACTTTCATATGGATTGTGGAAACTTGATATCATTAACTTATATATCATTTTTTTCAATAATGAAATACGGAGTATGATTTATATATATTTTTAACTCAAATAACATAAATGATAAATTGAAGTGGGAAAAATTTAAATATTATTTTTATATTTTGAAGATAAGATTTATAGTGAGATTCATCTAATATTTATATAAAAAAATAATATAAAAATATAGTAAAAAAATAGATATAATGAATGGGGAAGTATAGGTATATGTGCACACATGAATAAGATAATATCTAATAAATAAATAAAAAGGTACCTAAAAATAAAGTAAGAAAAAAGATGAACCCAAATTTAGAAAAAGAGAGATAATAAAATTATATTATAAATTTAAACATATTAGATAATTATTTTTAAATGTTTTAAAACTCATGATTATATATTAAGGTTAGAATTATAATTAATAATTTTAGAGATATAATTGAAATAATTAATATTATAACCTTAATTTTATAACTATTAATAATATTAAAATTTTAACCCTAATTCTTCTTACTATAATTCAAGAATCATTAGAATTATGGTTAGAGTCAAGGTTATGGTGAAGGTTAAGGTTATAATTAGAATTATGGTAAGAAGTAGAGCTAGAATTACAATTATAACTATAATTAGTGTTAGGGGTAAAGTTAAGTTTACAATTTAATTAGGGTAAAGTTGTTATGTGAGCATTATTTTCACTAATGTATTTTAGCATTTTTTTTAGGCAACTTTGTTGCCATGATCCATTTATTAAGTGTGTATAAGATTGTTGTGTAGTTATTTTTCCACCTATTAATGTTGGTCTCAGTGGTCAGCCTGGTATGGCCATATCTTTACTTCATTTACCATTCCCAACATCTTTTTAAATCTTTCTTCTTTATGAGTTCTTTGGAGTCTTGGACATTAATTGGAATTCTTTTGCTTTCTGCTAAGCGAAGTTCCTAATTACAATAACGTTGGCAGCTATGGTAGAGCATCCCAATAGTATATGGGAAGCACTAGGGAATTTTTAGTTTGTGCAAGAAAATTTGGCATGGTAGGAGAGGTGGATAAGAGTCTTATGTATAGAAATGTGGCTTTTCCACCATTCTTTTAAGTTTTAACTGATATATGTAGTTGAGTATAACTAACACATACTTTTAAAATGGAATATGATAAAGAAATTATGGAACTTGGGATCTTCTACTTCTAAGAATACAACTTATAAGTTCTTTATCTTAAAAATGCAATAAGTGCATGCTATACACACATAAGGTGTTCCAAAGTTTTGTGTTCTTTTTTTGTTTGTAACTCGTGTCTTTTCAAAACTTGTTTGAACTAAATAAGTAAAAATAAATCTTAAGGGCCACCAAAAGAAAATTATAGGCTTGGCATTTTCACATTCATTGAATGTGTTGGTATCCTCTGGGGCCGATGCCCACGTATGCCTTTTTTTTTAGATCAATTTCCATCCCATTTTGTATATTCATATTCTTATAGATTCTTATTAATAAATGTTTGGCCAACATTTTGGCAGCTATGTGTTTGGAGCACAGATAGATGGGAGAATCGAAAATCAAAATTTATACAAGTATAGTCAGGAAGATCATCACCACCTATTAGGGATATAAGAGTAAAGCTCCATAATGATCAAGTTCACTTGTTGGTTGTTCACGAGACCCAACTTTCTATATATGATGCTTCTAAGTTGGCCCGTTTGCATTATGTAAGACCTTCTCAGCAGTTGGGAATTCAAATTTAGCAAGTGATTATGATGTTAGCTACCTTTTGTATATGACTGTATGACTAATATCACATTTTTTTGCACTACAATGGATACCTCATGAATCTCTATCTGCTCCCATTTCAAGTGCAATATATTCATGTGACAACCTCCTAGTATTTGCAAGCTTCTGTGATGGTGCAGTAGGAGTATTTGATACAGAGAGCATGAGGCCATGCTATCATATTGCACCTTCTGTATATTTACCTTCAGGCATGAATCGGTAAGTTGTCTCAAGGAGGAAAAATTAAGTGATGTAGGGATAAATGGATCAAGCATTTTATGATTTAATGTATTCTAGACTATTTGTGCAGTGTTTATCCACTAGTAATTGCATCACATCCATCTGAACCAAATCAATTTTCTCTTGGAATGACTGATGGATGAGTTCATGTTGTTGAACCTTTAGAATCAAAAGGGAAGTGGGGTGTGGGACCCCCTCTAGATAATGGTATTGTTGGATTTGCCTATGGTGTAGTTCCATTTTTTGGAGGCAGTTTCTGTCAAAATTGTAATTTTGCAAGTTGTTAAGCAATTGAGATAGAGCCAAACCAACTATAAATCTTATGGAAATGTTATGTAAATGATTTGTTAGGTAGACTGGTTAATCCTATTAATTTGAGGTTGTGTAAAAATTGAAAGTCTCCCATAGGAGAGTAACTATGCATGTTCTGAGGGTTTTTGCATATTCATTTATAGAAATCCATTTTCTTTGTACCACGAGTCTTTGCCATAGTCATCTGTAGCAAAATATTTTAGATAGAAGCTATGTCAGTCTACTAAATGAGTATAATATTTTCTCAACTGAATCCTATAAGTGCAACAATTTGAATATAGATGCTTAACATTTTGATTGGCATGCATTATGGTGTTGATATTTTGTATGCAAATAATTTATTTGTTTTTAATGTAATATTCTGAAATGTAATGCTGGAATCTCATTTTGGGCTTTAGATAAACTGGAAAATAGAGTAAATTTCATGTTACTTATCATTTGTGATATTGGTTGCTAGAATTGAAACATAATTCCTTGAGTTTGAACAGTGCACAAAGGAATTTTTTTAGATCAATTATTATTACTTTTTGCTTTGAACAAACTAAAAAAGAAATTGCATGACATATAAAATGATTTATAACTATACTATTATTTATTTATTTATTTTATCAACATTGTTGCTAAAGCTTATCAAATACAACTAATTAAAACATAACTATTCTATAACTTTTTGGTGGGAACTTCATTGCCTGCAACTCTTGTTATATATAATAGTATTTTACATTCAATTTTAAAGTTGAATTTTTAATTTATATAAAATAGTTCATATAATTGAAAGAAAAAATATTAAATAGTTTAATTTTTTTTATTTGGACAAATGATTAATTTTAAAACTTGATCTTTGATTTAAATAATAATTAAATATATTTACTTTCATTTATATTTTTGTTCACTATTTTATATTATATTTTTTTTATAAATTAATTTATTTTACACATAATAATACATTAAAATCAATTTTAAAGATAAATTCTAATTTATATAAATTAATTTAAATAATTGGAAGAAAATTTTGAAAAAATTAATTTAAATAATTGAAAGAAAATTTTGAATAACTTTTTTTTTCTTGATAAATAATTGATTTTGTTATCTTTGATTTAAAAAATCTTTATTAATATATAAAAATATTTTATCTATAATTTTAAACTTTATTTTTATTAATATATATCAAAATAACTTATCTATAATTTAAAATTTTATTATTGTGCTATCAAAAAATTAAAAAATAAAATTATTAATCAAAATTGAAAAACATTTTACCTTTTTAATAGGTTTCATTTTATTTTTAACTTTTTAGGTTTGATTTTATTGTGACTTGAGAATTTTTTATATTGTTTATTTTTATTTTTACTATTCTAATTTTGGTGAGGTTTTATTATTACGCCAAGAGGCGTAAGCCTACAATGACAGCACGACCTCTATAGATGACCATCACAAGTAACGGTCTTAACAAAAAGAAATGATTCACCTTCCATCCTCAATAGTGGACAACGGCTGCCACGTCACCTTCCATCCTCAGTAGTGGGTAGCGACTACCATGCATTCAATCGTGTAACCGATGGTAGTCAGAGAGTCACATAGCGGAGGGATGAGCCGATGGATAGAGATTCAAAAAATAGAAATAAAAACCCCCAATTCACTTCATTCTTCTCAATCCGTTCATTGTTTGCACTACTCCAAACAATCAGTATTTCCTCCGCAGCGATGGCTCACAAGGGAGAATTGTCAGAAGCGTAAGATTAATACTAACTCTTTCTCATTCTTTGCCTCCGCCTAGCTGGGCATTTCCATGTATTGTTAAATAAATGAGTGGTTTTGTTTGTAATAGGAAAGGAATGAAAAGGGATTTCAGAGAAAAAGAAGGCGGCGAATTGGCTGGTTGTGGACGAAGCCATTAACGATGATAACTCGGTTGTTTGCCTACACCCAAAAACCATGGAGACACAATCCTTATTAAAGTATTTTCCTTTTCCCTTTTCCATTTGCCCTTGAGAGACTAGGGTATTTCATTTTGCACTTTAGATGCTTAGGTTTTTTCCTTTGCCCTGGATCTCTCATCTGGACTGTGTTGCTGGGAAAGAATAGGAAGGATACGATCTGTATTACTCTGGCATACGAGACTTGCGAGAAGCCCAAGATTATAATGAACAATAGATCCCTTAGCAATAAAAGCAGTATGCGTGCTGTGACTTTCTTGATGATACAATGTCCTTGCCCACATGTAATTTGTAGCCCACTGAGAAATTAAATCGAGCTCCAATGTGTTTCCTTTGCAATTGAAAGAATCAAATTTCTCTCACTTTCACACTCACATAGATGGGTTCTAGAACTGCTGAAAATATAATGCGCAGGGGCACCTTCCCTCCATGAAAAAGGAGGAAAATGTAGCATGCAAAGTAGAAGACAGGTATCGATAGCCATGAAGAATGCATGTTTGAAAAGTGACACAGTTATTTAAAAAATAACTGGTTAGAAAGGTTAGCCATGACAAGCCTGATATGCATGGTCATTTGGCTCATTGTTCCACTTCGAATGGTGGAGGATGCATTAGAAGTGGGAGAGGATGTCGCACATGGAGAAGAGGCCTACGCTTTGTGGGGAGACAGTGAAAAGGTAAATATTTTCTGAATGTCGCATTCCAAAACATTCCAAGTCGACTCCTTGCCCGATTCTAAATGTGTAGCCAACTACTGAAAACCCTTGTTCTCCTATGCTTCTGCCTTCCTTTCCGCTCAAGTTGAATCGCCGCCCCCAATTCCATAGATAAGCCTCTAACCATATAGGGACGATTGTACATATCGAAGCGCATAGGAGGCTTATTTTGAGTCTATGTTTTTCAGAGGTTTTTCACACCTTCCCCACGCTACTATGCGTTGATGGCTGTAGAATGATTGACAGAAGGATGGGAACTTATGGCTATCAATCGAAATCCAAGAATTATTTTTTATGGTACTTTGATGTGCAAGCAAGATGTTGAAGCCTGAACGCGGGGGAAAATAATTCATGCAGCGGATTGACAAGTGTGTGCATGCCTTGAGCTACCATTTCAGGTCTTATTTTTGGCATTAGCGACACAGATGTTGTTCCTCAGCTCTTTCTCTGTAACTGCTGTAGAGTGGGCTTGTACAAAGCTATTCTTTGATCAATGTGGCCATTCATTGACACCCTCTATCATCATCATCTTCTTCTAATACTACTACTATTTTTTTGCTTTTCTTAATTCATCTCTGTACATGTACAATAGCAACAACAAGCACGCTCATATGAAGGTTGGAGATTCTTTAACTTGAGTTGTATTTTGTTTACGAGTCTGAGGTTACAAATATTCACACTGGCATGAATTATAAAATTCAAGTGTCATTTATTAATGTTACTTTGCCAATAATTTTTTTGAACATTGTGACAACTAATTTCGTATAATCTCTCTGCAATATCGTGTGGTAGAAGTATACCAAGTCCCTCCTATAAAATCTTTTTCTTCGAGTTTGATAATCAGTTATTAGATTTGATAATTGTTATTGGAATTGGGGACGCTATTATATTTTAATCTAGATTTTCGCGATTTACATTCATACAAGTACAAATTCATAAGCTTCACAAATGTAATCAATTACAGGGTTTCAGAGACAACTGATGAATTCTAACTAATTATTCAATGATGTCAGTGATGCTTAAATGAAATGATGTGAAAGATTGATGGATCGCGGTGCTATAAGGATTGGCCTCCTTATTGACAGAGTTCAGAGAATAACAACAGATCACTGAGGATCATACAGAGCATAACAACAGATCGAGGATCAATATAAAGTTCATGTTTAGCAACAATTGGAATAGATTTGTTTTGGTCACTTACTCAGGCACCGAATGCAGGTTGATGATTTGCTCTTGCACAATTAAATTTTTAAAAAGGTGGTCATGTATAAGAGATTCATAAGAGTAATTATAGGATTTGAATAAAACATACCTTACCTAAATTATTTTAGGTAAATAAATTAAATTGTAATGAATAAACTTTTTAAAAGGTAGATGAGTTGGGACTGGAATTATTTAAAATAAATATAAAATTTAAACAGTAAAATATTGAATTTAGATGGATTTTTTTTTGTTTTGTATTAAATATAATCGAAGCAACACAAAAAAATTGCAATTATCTTTGCAGCAGTACTACTGCCAACAGTTATCCCTTTACAAAATCACTATTCAGCCCTCCTCGTAACCCCTTTACATAAAATATATACATGTAACACTGCATTTGTATAGATATCTTTAAATCAACTGATTACATTCCATACAAGGATACAGATTTTGTGTTTGTTGTTTTCAGTTTACTGTCATTCAACGATATACTGGTGAATTGGATAGATTTTTAGGAGTGAAAGATAAATATTTTAAAACCTTAACAAATAAGTCTAAGGATGAGCATATACAAGACACTAATGGATTAAATACGTTGATTGACAAGTACTTGGATTAAATACGTTGATTGGCTAGCTTGAAAACAGTTGACGTGGTATGTTAACAGACTTATGGAAATTTAATGATTTTTTAGGGTAATACAAGTTTAAAAAATTGTATAGTTATAATGGTAAAATTAGTATATTAATGCTAATTTAGATTTGTATTTATTTTGAGATAATTTTTTAAAATATGTACTTTTTGTTTTTCTTTTTTTTTTTCATATATGTATTTTTATGCACTTAGCTCTAACTTATCTATTCGCACACACTTCTATACATTTATCTTATTTCTATACCTATCTATACAAAAAGCTTAAGGTGGAAAAGAAGCCATGACCACATAACAACATGAAAGTTGCAATGCCCAAGAAAATATGGGGCAAGGAAGAAACACCAAGCCAAGTAGGGTACAAAAGCTTATAGATAAAAAATGAAGTGAAATATACAAAAGTACATTTCTCAAATGTATATGAAATCGTGTGATTCTAGAGTGAAATTCTTAGTTTATTTGCATATATTTTTATAGTTAAAATTTCAAAAATTTATCCTATAATGTGAACCATTATATATGACCAATATTTAAATTTTATATATTCTAAGAAATTTATATAAATACATAATCAAGGGATTGGTTGCAATATAATCTCAGTATAAACATGGATATCGTAACTCAAGAACAAATTTATCTCAAAAATTCACTAAAATATTTTCATTAAACCCTAAAAATAATTCAATATCTAAGCTCAATGAAGGTCAACTTGGGATTAAGGGTTATAATTAGAGTTAGAGTTATAATTATGGTTAAGTTTAAAATTAGGGTTAGGCTTAGGATTATAGTGAGGGCTAGGGTCATAGTTAGAGTTAGGGTCATTATTATAATTATGGTTAATATTAGACTTAAGATTACAAATAGGTGGTTAGAGTTAAGCCCAAGCTAAACATAACCCTAACCCTAACTCATAGTCTAACCCTAATTCTAACACTAACACTAATAGTAAACCACAACCCTAAACCTAAACCTAATCATAACCCCAACCGTAAAATAATTTATTCCTAATCTATGAACCATAAAAATTAACCCTAAACCCTAAACCATAAACCCTAACCCTAAACTGTAAACCCTAAACCCTAAACCATAAACCCCAACCTTGAACCCTAAACCATAAACCCTAACCCTAAACTTAAATCACACCCTAACCTTAACCCTAACTATAACACCCTAACCCTAAACCCTAAACTCTAACCCTAATCTTAACTCTAATCTTAATCCTAAACCCAATTTTTACCCTGAATGAACCCTAACCCTAACCCTTACTCTAATTAAACCCTAATCATAACCTTAACCAAAATAAGCCTAATTAAACCCTAAACCCAACCCTAACACTAAACTTAACATTAACTACAATCATACTTGAATCATAATTAAACCTTACAGTTCAGAGTTAGCATTAAAGTTAAATTAGGTTTAGGGATCTTATAGTTAATCTTAGGGTAGAGTTAGGTTACATATAGGGCTATGGTTAGGTTTAAGGTTAGGATTATACTTTTCAGTTTACTATTTGGCTTCAATTTAGGGTTAACACAATTAGGGTCAAGGTTATGACGCAAGTTAAGGTTAGGGTTTGCGTTAGGGTTAGGTTTAGATTAGGGTTAGGAACTTATGGTTTATGGTTTAGGGTTAGGGTTAGATTTAAAATTAGGTTTTAGAATTATAGTTATGGTTAGAATCATTTTTAGATTTGGCTTATGGTTGGGATTGGGGTTAGGGTTAGTGTTAAGGTTAGTGTTAGGATTAGGGTTAGGGATAGGGTTATTAAAGTGCATGTAGGTAATTAATGAAAGATAAATATTTGAATTCAATAATAAGAGTGTTTAGGTTAGGTTTATAGTTATGAAAATTAGGGTTTGTCTTGAAGGCTTACAATTATGACTTATATAGTTAGGATTAGGTTTAGGTTTATGCTTAAGGTTACCATTAGGGTTACAATTATACTTTGTGGTTTACGCATTAGGGTTACATTTACTTTTACGGTTGAGATTCTGGTTAGGTTTAGGCTTAGTGTTAGGTTTAGATTTTGGGTTAGGGTTAGGGTTAGGTTTAGGGTTAGAAAATGAGTTTGGATTAGGGGTAGGCTATCCCTAACCCTAACCCTAACCCTAACCTTAACCCCAACCATAACCTAAATCCAAAAACATATTAGTAAGTCCTAATATATTATTAAGTCCTAACATATTAGTAAGCCTTAACATATTGTTAATAAGCCTAATTGAACCCTAATCCTAGCCTTAACGCTAACCCTAACAGTAACCCTAATGCTAAACCTCACTAATTCTAACCCTAACCCTAAATAAACCCCAACCCTAACCCTAATTAACCCAGCTAACCCTTACTCTAATTAAACCCTAATCATAACCTTAACCAAAATCAGTCTAATTGAACCCTAAACCCAACCCTAAACTAACCTTAACACTAATTGTAACCCTAATTTAACCTTACAATTTAGAGATAGCATTAGAATTCAATTAGGGTTAGGGTTATAGTTAAGCTTAGGGTAGAGTTAGGTTACATGTAGGGTTGTGGTTAGGATTATAGTTTTTGGTTTACTATTTGGCTTCAATTTAGGGTTACAATTAGGGTCAAGGTTATGATGCAAGTTAAGGTTAGGGTTAGCATTAGGGTTAGGGTTAGATTATGGTTGGGATTGTGGTTTATGGTTTAACAATTAGGGTTAGGGTTAGATTTAGAATTAGGTTTTAGGGTTATGGTTAGGGTTGCTTTTGGATTTGGCTTATGGTTGGGGTTGGGGCCAGGTTAGTATTAAGGTTAGTGTTAGGGTTAGGGTTGGGGATAGGGTTATTAAAGTAAATAATAAAAGTTAAATATTTTAATTGAATAATATGAGTTTTTAGGTTAGGTTTGTAGTTATGACAATTAGGGTTTGACTTAAAGGATTACAATTATGGCTTATGGTTAGGATTAGGTTTAGGTTTATGTTTAAGGTTAGGATTAGGATTATAATTATACTTTATGGTTTACAGATTAGGGTTACATTTACTTTCCCGATTGGGATTCTGTTTAGGTTTAGGTTTAGGGTTATAGCTAGGGTTTACTATTAGTGTTGGGTTAGGATTAGACAATGAGTTGGGATTAGGGGTAGGCTATTCCTAACCCTAACCTTAAACATAACTCTAACCTTAATGCCAACCATAACCCAGATCTAAAAACAACCCCTAATCCTAATTGTAAAAACTAAGCATAAATCTAAACCTAACCATAAACCATAATATCATAACCCTAATGCTAACTCATAGTCTAACCCTAACCATAAATCAACTTATTCCTAATCCCTAAACCATAAACCTTAAACCCTAAACCCTAAACCCTAAACCCTGACCCTAAACCATAAACCATAAACCCTAACCCTAACCTTAAATCACACCCTATCCTTAGCCCTAACTATAACACCTTAACCCTAACCATAAACCATAATCATAACCCTAACCTAACTTAACCATAATATCATAAATTCAATCTAACCATAATATTATAAATTTAACCTAATTCTAACACTAACCTTGACCCTGACCCTGACCTAGACCCTTACCCTAAACCTGTCCCTAACCCTAACAAAAAAATTCCTAAACCATAATCCTAACCATAAACCTATCCCTAACCCTAACCATAACCAAAACACTAACTGTAATGATTAACCTATCCTTAAACCATAAACCATAATCATAATGCTAACCTTGACCTAACCATAGACCATAACCCTAACCATAGAACGAAATTCTAACCCTAACCATAAGCCTTATTCCTAACCTGAAACCTATTGTAATTATAATTCAAACCCTAACCCTAACCATAATTCTACCCCTAACCCTAACATAATTTTTACACTAACTATGACCATAAACCCAAATTTAACACTAAACCCTAACCCTAATCATAATAATAAATCTAAACCAAACCCTAACCATGATATAAACCCTAATCCTAAATGCTAACTCTAATCATCCCTAAATATATTAATTTATTCAACGTGTTACGCATGTCGCGCTTGCTCCTAGCTTATCTATCTTAATATATTAAGATATATATTATATGTTGAGAGATATCATTATCGAGGCATATTTTTTAAATTCAAAAAAACAAAAAAAATATGCCGAGATAATGATATCTCTCAGCATATAATATATATCTTAATATATTAAGATAGATAAGCTAGTTTTAATTACGCCGAGAGGCGTAACCCTACAATGGCAGCACAATCCCTATAGGAGGCCAACACAAGTAACGGTCTTAGCAAAAAGAATTGATTCATATTCCTTAGAGAAAATCCTATCTCCCAGCTGTTAAAAAAAAAAGGAATGTAGATGGTAGTGCTGGAAGACGAGGAGGTAACTGATATGGGTGATATGAAGTGTGAGTAGTTGAAACCAATAAGATGTGGATGGCCTTTGCTGCATGATAGTGGAATAGTAATCGACAGTAGTAGTCGAGAATAGAGTAATTCATATTTGTAGAGTGACAAACATTTTTTTGCGAGCTTCCTCAGCTTGGCTAAAACTCTTCCTTCCCAAGGTCTCACCGTCAGCTTCCTTACCACCACTGCCTATGTCTGCAAATTGTAATCATAGGTGGTCAGATCCTCTACTCGTTTCGTTTCCCTTTCTCCCCTGCCCATCCATGGCGTCCCCCCTGGCTGTGAAAGCACTAATACTCTTTCCTTCACCGAGGCCTAGTGGTTGTTTATCTATTCACACAAGCTTTCCCAGCCGTTCGAAGAGTGGCTGGAGCAGATCATCGCAGAGACATCATGGAAGCCAGCCTGCATCATAAGTGGCATCTTCTTACAATAGGAGCCATGGCTGCTTCTCTTCTACAATATCTCTTTACCCATCCGATCTTGGATGTAATAAGTGATTGTCAAATCATAGAGATTCATCATTGCTGTATCAATGTGAATTTGAGGCATTTGTAGTTGCCTCCAATGCTGAGAAGCGAGCTAAGCAAGGAGTTCATTTTTCCTTACTATGGGCATATCTCCTTACAACAAGCCTATGCATCGACCGGAGAAAGTTGCGGTGCAATGCTTGTCAATAGTTCATGTGCCTTGCCTATGCCTCCACATTTTGTGTGTATGTCTACTCATGCTCTAATGGATGCACATACTCTGCTCCAAAGTACCCATGTTAGGATAGGTAGGATGCTGGAAAATTTTTTGGGATTTGCTTTACACCTTCAAATACATCTACTCAAAAATTTCTAAAGCCTTTTCAAGAAATCCATCTCGTGCATATCCTGCAATCATCGCTGCCCCTGAGACCACATTTCTTTGAGGCATTATGTCAAACAATTCACATGCCATGTCTGTGCTTCTGCATTCTACATACATGTCAACGAAGGTAGTTGCAACTACAACCCCTGACAAAATTTACTCCAACTTTTATGATTCGAAGGATTTCCTTACCCTGCTCCAATGCTCCCATTTGTGATAGGCTGGAAGAATGCTGCTAAAGATTGGAGAGTTTGTCCCTACACTGGTCAATTGGATTTATTTGAAATTTTTCAAAGTCTTTTCAACAAATCTATTTTGTGAGTATCTCGCAATCAGGGCATTCCATGAGAATACATTTCTACATTTCTTTGATGCATCTGTCAAACAATACACATGCCTTGTGTATGCTTCCACAATTGTGTATACTACAATCATGCATTCCATGAGATGACATCTCTTTGAGGTATTCTATCAAGCAGTGCCTTGTCTATGTTTCCACATCTTGCATGTATGTCTACCACGATAGTTGCAAATATAACATCTACAATATACCTGTATCTTTTACCCTTTGATAGATGTCCACACCCTGTTCAAAGCTCCCATTTTGGCACAGGTAAGGAGGATGCTCACAAAGGTTGTAGAGTCTAGCCTTACACCTACAAATTCCATTTTCTTGAAAGTTTCCAAAGCCTTTCTACTAGATACATTTTGTGCACATCCTGCAATCATTGAACTCTACGAGCCCACATTTATTTGAGGTATTTTGTCAAACCGTTTGCATGTCTTGTCTATGCTCACCATATTTTTCCTATGTAGATGTTAGAGGATTGTGACTTCAACTTTTAGCGAATTTCCTTATCCACTGACCCTGCCTCTTTATGGAAATTATATGCAATGTTTTTGTTATATATCGATTAATATTTATATTGTGTCTTACAAATAGTGTATATATAATAATAATAATAATAAAAACATTATAATTAAAGATCAACATTCTACTTCCCATGATGAGGCATTCATTGAGGCATTATAAGTCATAGATATCATGTATATATAAAAAAATCCCATTACATGTTGGCTCTTTAAAAATAAAAACATTTTAATTAAAGATCAACATTCACCTTCCCACGATGAGGCATTCATTGAGACATTATAAGTCATATATATCAATGTATATATAAAAAATCCCATTACATGTTGACTCTTTAAAAAAAAATTACTTACCCTTTTAAGCTTTGACAAAAGTTTATACTTGATAATTAATCGGTATCCATCTATGCAAATAATTACATAAAAGAAGTTTAAAATTATATTATTGAGATTCAACCTAATCAAATGTATCCAAGTATTCATTAATGTTATGAGACTCTACTAAAGGAAGCACTTTGTAGTAATTTATAAATATATATTTTTAGATTATATGGAATTATAGATTTTGGTTATGTCCAAATTCTCGATCATTTCTTTTTGTCAAATAATTCAGATTTGCTATGGACAATAAGTTAATATCTAACTATGTTAATAAGAATAGTAACTCAAGTATTGCATTCAAGGTAATTGATCTAGCACAATATCATTTTATTAACATAACAATAGGTGATTCTTTTAATATCTACAAGTTCCTCTTATAATGTTCTATGTGATTAAATAATTTGGGACATTATTTTATTCTTTGATTATAAATTAAAATTTTATATTAAAATTTTATAGATCAATATGAAATTAAAAATATATATATATACCTCTTGTTCATCTTTATCCTATTACATAACATCAAAAGAAAACAAAAATAAAAATATATTGAATTATGGTTAAGGTTAACATTAAGTTTGGGTTCAATTAGAGATAGGGTTAGGGGCAATTAGGAATAAGGTACAATTAGGGATAGTGTTTGGGTTAGGGATGAGTTGCAATTAGGGTTAGGGTTCAAAAGGGTTCAATTAGGGTTTTGATTAGGGTTAGATTTTATAATTTAGTGATTAAATATAGGGTTACGTATAGAGTTTATTTTGGTATTATACAAATTATATAATGGGAACTTGATTTGAGTTATGATGAACTATTAGGGTTAAAGTAGGGTTAGGGTTAGGGTTAGGGTTAGGATTAGGATTTAATACAAGTTAGGTTTAGTCAGGGTTACAACTAGGTCAATTAGGGTTAGCTATATGATTAGATTAATTTAAATTTTTAGTGTTAGGGGTCAATTAGGGTTAGGACACAATTACAATCAGGGTTAGAATTAAATTTCAAGTAGGGTCAAGGTTAGGGTTCAAATAGGATTAGATATAGAGTTTAATTAAGGTTACTATTAGGGTTAGGGTTAGCATTTAATTAGATTTCAATTAATGTTAGGTTCAAAATAGGGCTAGGTTAAAAGTTCATTTAATATTGGGGTTGTAATTATAATTAGGCCTCATTCAAGGTTAGGCTTCAATTAAGGTTAGTGTTAGGGTTAACATTAAGTTAGGGTTCAATTCGAGACAGGGTTAGGGACAATTAGGAATAGGATACAATTAGGGATAGTGTTTGGGTTAGGGATGAGTTAGGATTAGGGTTAGGGTTCAAATGGGTTCAATTAGGGTTTTGATTAGGCTTAGATTTTATAAAATTGATTAAATATAGGGTTATGTATAGAGTTTATTTTTGTATTAAATAAATATATAATGGTAACTTGATTCGAGTTATGATGAACTATTAGGGTTAGGGTTAGGATTAGGATTTAATAAGAGTTAGGTTTAGTTAGGGTTACAATTAAGTCAATTAGGTTTAGCTATAGGATTAAATTAATTTAAATTTTTAGTGTTAGGGTTCAATTAGGGAACTAGGGCATAGTTACAATTAGGGTTAGGATTAAATTTCAAGTAGGGTTAAGGTTAGGGTTCAATTATAGTTAGGGAACAATTAGAATACAGGTTAGGGTTAAATTTCAAGTAGGGTCAATGTAAGGGTTCAAATAGGATTAGATATAGAGTTTAATTAAGGTTACTATTAGGGTTAGGGTTAGCATTTAATTAGAGTTAATTAGTGTTAGGTTTAAAATAAGGTTAGGGTAAAGGTTCATTCAATATTGGGGTTGTAATTATAATCAGGCCTATTTCAATGTTAGGGTTCAATTAAGGTTAGTGTTAGGGTTCAATTAGATATAGGGTTAGGGACAATTAGGAATAGGGTACAATTAGGGATAGTGTTTGGGTTAGGGATGAGTTAGGATTAGGGTTAGGGTTCAAAAGGGTTCAATTAAAGTTTAATTAGGGTTGAGGTAGGTTATGATTAGGGTTTAGTTAGGGTTAGGGTCATGGTAGAGTTCAATTAGGGTTAAGTTTATAAGATAAAACTTGAGATAAATTTTATGGTTAAGGTTAGGAATCAATTAGGGTTATGGTTCAATTAGGATTATGCATAATTAAGGCTAGGATTAGGGTAATATTAGGTTAGGGTAAAGGTTCAATTAGGGTTATCATCACGAATAGGTTTATCATCACAAATAGGATTAAGGTTAGGATTAGGGTTAGGGTTAGTGTTAGGGTTAGGATTAGGGTTAGGTTTATCATCACGAATAGGATTAGGGTTAGGGTTAGGATTATAGTTGAGCTTCAAATAGGGTTATCATCAGGGTTAGGCTTACAATCCAATCAAGGTTAGGTTTAGGGTTTAATTACAATTCTAAAATAAATCTTTGGTTACACTTAAGGTTAGGGTTAGGGTTAGGATTAGCATTAGGGTAAGTGTTAGGGTTAGGGTTAGGGTTAGGGTTAGGGTTATGATTAGGGTTAGTGTTAGGGTTGGGGTTATAATCACAAATAGGTTTATCATCACGGATATGGATTAAGGTTAGGGTTAGGGTTAGGGTTAGGATTATGGCTAGCGTTAGGGGTAAGTTTATAAATGATAAAATATAGTAATTTGGTTATGGTTAGAGTTAAAATTGGGACTAGGGTTGGGGTTATCATCATGAATAGGGATTAGGGTTAGTGTTAGGGTTATGGTTATGGTTATGGTTACGGTTAGGGTTAGGGTTAGGGTTATCATGACAAATAGGATTAGGGTTAGGGTTATGGTTAGGGTTAGGGATATGTTTATAAATGATAAAATATAATAATTTGGTTAGGGTTAGAGTTAAAATTGGGATTAGGGTTGGGGTTATCATCACGAGTAGGGATTAGGGTTAGGGTTAGGGTTAGAGTTAGTGTTAGGGTTAGTGTTAGGGTTAGGGTTAGGGTTAGGGTTAGGGTTAGGGTTAGGGTTAGGGTTAGGGTAAAGATTATGGATATGGTTAGGGATAGGTTTATAAATGATAAAATATAGTAATTTGGTTAGCGTTAGAGTTAAAATTGGGATTAGGGTTGGGGTTATCATCACGAATAGGAATAGGATTATCATCATGTCGCGACTGCTACTAGCTGATCTATCTTAATATATTAATATATATATATTATACGATGAGAGATTTCATTTTCTCGACGCATTTTTTTAATTCAAAAAAAAAAAAACGCCGAGAAAATGATATCTCTCAGCGTATAATATATATATCTTAATATATTAAGATAGATAAGCTAGTTTTATAAAAAATAAATTTTTAATAAGACAAATAATTATAAATTAAATTAATTCTAATAATGTTTAATTATTATTTGTAATTTCATAAAAAAACAAATAATTAAAATAAATTTCAAACTTAAATAAAATTTGAAAATTAGAATTGAATAAACTAAATATAAAGTCAAAATATATCAAAATCCAATTATTAATAAAAATAGTATTTAAAAAAAGACTAATAATAAATAATCTTCTTAAGTTAATATATAATTAAATAAAAAAGTAAGACTATTTTTTAATTTATTAGAAATGAAATATTACTAAAATATGTACCTAAAAAATATAATTATATATTACAAACAATTTTAAAATTAATTAAAAATTAAACTCATTATTAACAAATAAAAAATTATGAACTTCAATATAAATACTTAAATAAATTAAACTAGCTTATCTATCTTAATATATTAAGATATATATACTATACGTCGAGAGATATCATTTTCTCAGAGTATTTTCTGGTGATGAGAAGCAGCCATGGCTCTTGTTGTTTGAAACACAACACACAGGATCCCGAATTTGGAAGTCGATTGTGCTGTCCAGGGTAAGAAGACATCACTTATGATGCAGGTTGGCTTCTGTGATGTCTCTGCAATGATTTGCTCCAACCACTCTTTGAACAGCTGGGAAAGCTTGTGCAAATAGATAAACAACCACTGGGCCTCGATGAAGGAAAGAGTATCAATGCTTTCGTAGTTGGGGGGGATGCCATGGATGGGCGGGGGAGAAAGGGAAATGAAATGAGTAGAGGATCTGACTGCCTACGATTGCAATTTGCAGACATAGGCAGTGGTGGTAAGGAAGCTGATGGTGAGGCCTTGGAAGGAAGAGTTTTAGCCAAGCTGAGGAAGCTCGCAGAAAAATGTTTGTTGCTCTACAAATATGAATTACTCTATTCTCGGCTACTACCATCGATTACTATTCCACTATTGTGCACCAAAGGCCATCCACATCTTATTAGTTTCAGTTACTCACACTTCATATCACCCATATCAGTTACCTCCTCGTCTTCTAGCACTACCATCTACATTCCTTTTTTTTAATAGTTGGGAGATAGGATTTTCTCTAAGGAATATGAATCAATTCTTTTTGCTAAGACCGTTACTTGTGCTAGCCTCCTATAGGGACTGTGCTGCCATTGTAGGGTTATGCCTCTCAGCGTAATAATTATATTTTGAATTTTTATTTTAATTGATACAATAAAACAAATTTCAAACTTAAATTCTAAATTAAAAGTTAGTGAGAAAATAAAAGAGAGAGTAACTTTTGATTAGTTGTTTCATGTCAATAATACAAGAATAAAATGTGTCTTTGGGGAGTTATGCTCAGGGTGTCATGTCATTTGATTAAGGATATGATAATTCACCTTTAAAACATCATTAGTGTATCCATTGCACACTTAAGGAAGAAAATAGATAGAGATAGAAAGATAGAAAAGAAAGTGAATGAGAGAAGGGAGAGGGGATAGAGATAAGATATAGAGAGGTAAAGGGAGAAAATGGAGAAACCTTGGAGGAGAGAGAAAGTGAGGGGGAGAAAATGAGATAGAAGAGAAAGAGAGGCAGATAGACAAAGAGAGAGTTAGAGAGAGAGAAACAAAGATATAAATGGAGGGATAAAGAGGGAGAGGGAGATAAAAAAGAGAGAAGAGAGAGAAACAAAGATAGGGATATAGAGAAAAAAAGATAGAAATGAAGGGATAAAGAGGGAGAGGGAGATACAAAAGAGAAGAGAGAAACAAAGATAGGGATAGAGAGATAAATAGAGAGATAGAGAGGGAAACAAAGAGATAGAAAGAGGGATAGAGATACAAAGATAGAGGTAGAGATATAGAGGAATAAAGGGGAGAGAGAAAGAGTAGAAGAGGTAAAAAAAGAGAGGAAAATAAAGAAGAGGAAAGACATAGATAGATATAAATTTGCATAGAGAGACAAAGATAAAGAGATAGAGAGACCAAGAGAAATAGGAGACAAATATATAGAGAGGTAGAGAAATTGATAGATCAAGAGGGAGAGGGGAGAGGAAGAGGAAGAGATAAATAGGGATAGAAAAAGAGAGTAAGGGAGAGAGAGATATGGAGAGGGAAAGAGGAGAGAGGAAAATAGAAAAATATCAATAGAGGAAGACAAACATAGAGAGAAATAGAGGAGAGAGAGGATGAGAGAGATTGAGAGATAAAAAAACATAAAAATATCTCTCTTTCTCTTACCATCTCTCTCTCTATATCTCCCTATCTCTACCTCTCTCTTTCTCTCTGTATATATATCTCTCTCTACATCTCTTTATATATAACTTCTTATCTCTATCTTTCTATCTCTACTTCTCCCTCTCTCTTTTCCTCTTCCTCTCTATCTCTCTCCTCTATCTCTTTCTCCTTATCTCTCCCTACATCTCTCTCTCTTTCCCCTCTATCTTTCCCATTATATATATATTTATCTCTCCCTCTTTCTATACCTATCTCTCCCTCTCCCTATCACTCCCTATTCCTATAACTCTAGAAATTCTCTATCCTCTCTATTTCTCTCCCTCCCTCTCTACATATTTATATATTTATCTTTATCTCTATCTCCATATATCCCTCTCTCACACACTCCATAATTAGATCCCTTCCTATCTCTATCTCTATCTTCTTATCTCTCCCCCTCTCTATCTCTCTCTCTCACCCTCTCTATTTATTGTCTCTATCACCTCCTTTATCTCTCACTCTTTCCTCTTTTATCTCTATCTTCCCATGTCTCCCTCTCCCTCTCTATATATATCTCATTATCTTTATCTCTCTCTTATTCACTTCATCCTTCCTACTCTAACTCTATATATCCCTCTCTCTAGCTCTCTCTATACATCACTTCCTATATCTTTAACTTTCTCTCTCCATCTCCCACTCCAATTTTCTCCCTCTTTCTATCTCTATTTCTCTCTTCCTCTTCCTCTCTCATTCCATCTTTCCCACTCCTTTCTACCCTTATCTCTCCCTCTTTCTATCCCTATCTCTTCTTCTCCTCCTATCACTCTTTCTATATTTCTTTGTACCTCTCCTCTCTCCTCTCTCTATTTCTCTCCCTCCCTCTCCCTCCCTATCGATCTATTTATTTATCTGAACCGTAGATTTTTGGGGAAAGAGGGTGCTCTCTTACACTTCTAGGGTTTTTCACCTAAAAGAAGAGAGATTTTTTTACCCAAAAGGAATCTAAGGGTTCATTCAAGATTAATGTAGATGTGATTTGAAATGTGTCTAAATGTTGAAAACTAATGAAATGCAAAATTATTTGAAAACACAATGTTGTATGCAAGAATGACCTAGAAAACACAAGTAAACTGTAACAAAACTTAATGAAACTGAAGAGGTGTACCTAGAATCTGGAATGTGATGGAGAGGAGCTCTGGAATCCTACATAATTCATTGTTGAAGCCAACTGGGACACTTACGCCAAGCTAGGTGACTTAGTCTTGTTTCAAAGAGATTCTGTCAAAACAAGTTTCAGGAAAATGGGTATCTAGAACTGCAAAAATCATTTTCAGGCCCAACAGTGGGACTAATTCGCCAATGATGGCAACTTATTCCACCTTCAACTTTCAATAATCTTGAAGATGCAACCTATAGATTTCAACATGTACTTCAGTTTCTGACAGAAATCTGGATCTGAATCTACATACCTTGACCTGAAGGTTGTCTCCAAGCATCTTTTAGGGTTTTGTTGACTTTGAAAGATGTTGATGAAATATTGACACCTTTTAACACCTTGATCTTTGAAAAAATTTCATACAAGACTTGCAAAACACACATGCAAAGAGGGAAAAAGGGTTAAGGGTTAGAGAATAGGGGTTTGTCTTAGTCAAACTCCATTTTGGTAATCAAACCCTTGAAAATGAAATGAAATATAAAGATAATGATGATTGAACAACATGCAAATGCTACAACTCACCCAACCCTTGATGTAGAAGTTTGAAGATATTCAAGTAACACCTCCAATGGATGAATGCTTGATGATGCCTAGAGTGATTGAATGCTTGGATGCTTGAACTGTTGAGGAAGATAGATTTCTTGCTTGATTAAGAAGAATGAAAATGAGGGGAAAACCCTTTATTTATACATGATTTTACCTAATTCCCAAACATACCTCATCATAGGCTAACCTCAAGGTCTAAAAAACAATATCCCGACAGAATATTAAAATAATTTTGATTTTTAAGCTAGATGGGACTAAGTCACCCAAGGTGACGACTTGGTCCCACCAGGGCAATTTATTAGGTGTTGGGAATCAAAGTGTATTTAATGATGTTTTACGAGATTATTCTCTATAACGTACTTAAGTAAGGTCTGTAAGTGCATTAAGGGGCCATTTAAACATAATAAAGGGTCAAATTATTGATGACAAGCCTAGAAAAGTGTGATATTTTGTTACAACTTACAACACTTTAAAATAAGTCTTGGTAAATGATAAAAAGATGTTGTTTAGGTGAATTATATTAGAAAGGTCCTAGAAAAGTGTGATATTTTGTTACAATAGCTTACAACACTTTGAAATAAGGCTTGGTAAATGATAAAAGGAGGTTGTTTAGGTGAATTATATTAGAAAGGTCCTAGAAAAGTGTGAAAGTGGGTTACAACACTTCACAACACCTTTGTAAGACATCATAAGGTTTTTATTGATTTTCAAGCATTCAAGGCCTAATGTGAATGTGTTGGCCACATTACAACATTAAATCTAGGCAAAATCAGGTCAAAATCCATAGAAAAAGCCCAAATGAACATGAAAATTTCCAAGGATAAATTTTTCTACATTAAAATATTTATCTCCCTTTCTATCTCTTTCTCTCTCACTCTACTAGTATTTGTCACCTTGTTTCTCTCTCTCTCTATTTTCTCATTCTTTGTCAATATATCTCATTATCTCTACCTTTCTCTCTTATTCACTCTCCCTCTTCTACTCTCACTCTCTATCTCCTTCACTATCTATTGCGCTATCTCTCTATCTCTCATTCACTCCATCTCATTTAATCAATATCTCTATCTCTATTTCTCTCTATCTCCCTCTCACTCTTCTCTTTATTTATTTCTATCCATATCTTTTCCTACCTCTATATCCTTATCTCTCTATCTCTCTATATCACCCTCTTATTATATCTCCACCTCTCTATTTATTGAGCTATCTCTTTATCTCTCCTCTTCTTCTCTCTCTCCACCTATCTCTCTCCCTCTCCCCCCCTCTTCTCTACTTCTCCCTCCTCTCCCTCTCTCCCTCTTTATCTCTACCTCTCTCTCCCTATCTCTTCCCATATATCCCCATCCCCATCTCTCTTTCTCTTCCCATATATATCTATATCTCCATATTTCTCTCCCCCTCTATCTATCTCCCCTTATTTCTATTTTTCTCTCCACCTCTATTTTTATATCTCTACTTCTCTTTATTTTTTTGTCTTTGTCTCCCTCCCCACTCTATATCTCCTTATATATCTATCTCTCTATCACTCTATCTCACCATCTATGTTTATCTCTATCTATCCCTCTCCCTCTTCCTCTATATCTCTCTATCTCTTCCCATCTATATATCTCTATCCATCTCCCTATCTCTCTCTATATTTATCTCTCCCTCTCCATCTCTATCTATCCATCTTTGTGTCTCCCTCTTCCTCTCTTGATTTATCTTCATCTTTACCTCTATCTTCCTCTCTCATCCTCTATCTCCAGACATGCTTCCCTCTCTCTCCATTTTCCTCTTCCTAGACCTATATATCTATCTCTTTGCCTTTCTATCTCTCTATCTCTATTTTATTAACTATGTGTCTCTCTCTACCAATATATCTCTCCCTCTCTCTACTTCTCTTTATATATCACTTCATGTCTCTATCTTTATATTTCTATCTCTCCCTCTCTCATTCTCTACCTCTTTCTATATATCACTTCCTATATATTCATCTTTCTATCTCTCCCTCTCATTGTCTCCCTCTCTTCCTCTTTGTTGGTGTTTTTTCCAACTGAACCCTAAAATTATCTAAAAGGTAGCCAACCTCTATGCTCAAGAACCATCAAAGTTAGTGGCTAACAAATGAGTAAAGATTCTAAGGCCTTTACTCCTACTTTTTAGGCTTTGTGAGACCAAGGAGGGTATTCCTTATTTTGTTCATGTGATATCTAGTTCCTTGAGAACACTTCTAAACACAAATATGTTCCTACTAAGTGCAAATAGACATTATTCATCAAAGGTTTGGCTGACCTTTAAACAAATAACCACTAAATTTCTAGGAACACTAGTATATACGAGACTTGCATCTCAGAATGAATAATATTTGAATTAAGTAATATTCCAACCTTGAATCCATAGATAGGTATTTTCTGATTTATTAGATTACAAGAATCCTTGACAAATAAGCCAGCGCCTCATAAAAATTTGGGCAAGAGGATCATCAAACATGAAATAATTTGTCATACGCAAAAGATTTAACCCTGAAATGAATGGACCATTTTCATAATGCATTACATCACAAAAACTCACAGTACTTAAAGTATTACTTCTTAACAAATCCTTAGAAAATTATCGGGGCAGGTGCATGGAAATGGGTAGCCAATTTGTGGCCAATTTACTTTTTCATCCCGAAATAGAAAAAATGTGAGTGCGTTATAGTAAAACGCGCTCACATTATGGCTTGGTAATGACCGAGCTTAGGATCGGTTATTATCAAGCCATAATGCGAGTGCATTATAACACGCTCACATTATGGTTTAAATTTCAAAAAATGCACGCATTTTGGGTTAAAAAAATGTGCATTTTTTGAAATAAAAAAAATACTTCCAAAATGTGAGCACGTTATAACGTGCTCGCGTTTTGGTCTACATTGAAAAAAAAATCTTCTCTTTTTCTTCTCTCTTTATTCTTGTTATCTTTTAGGGAAACTATATACATGAAATAAAAATTTAAGTATATGGACATTTAATTTCTTATACTTTAAGTTATATTTCATGTATATAGGCAGGATGTTTGAGAGTGGTTTAAGATCTCTAGGAGTTATAATGAAAATTCTAGTTTTTGAAAGATCTCAAAAAATTCAGACTTAGTCAAATTTTAGTAATCAACATGTTAAATTTTAGTAATTAGGAAGTTGTATCATCTTTCTCTCTCTATATAACTCATTTTTTATCCCTTATGCTCTAGACCTCTCTCTCACACTCTCTCCTTCCCTCTATAATTCTATCTATCTAGCCTCTCTCTCCCCCTCCATCCTTTCCTCCTTCCCTCCTTCCCTCCTTCCCTCTAATTTTCTCTATCTCCCCCCTCTCTCTCTTCCTTCCTCCCACCCACCTTCCCTCTCTACCTCTCTCTACCTCCCTCCTCTGTCTCTTCCTTCATCCCAACCAGCTTCCCTCTCTACTTCTCTCTATCTAACCTATCCCTCTTTGCCTATCTCTCACCCTCCCTCCTCTCTCTCTCAATCTCTCCACTTTCCTCCTGAATCCTCCTCTCTCTCTCATTCTCTTTATCACACTTCTCTCTCCTTCTCTCCCTCCCTCTTCCCCTATCTACTTCTATCTCTCTCCCTCCCCCTCCCCCCTCTCTATCTCTCCTTCCCTATATACTTCTCTCTACCTCTCTCCATCTCTACCTCTCCCTCCCTCATTCCCTCTCTCTCCTTCTCTCTTAATCTGTCAACCATCCTCCTTCCCTTTGTGTTTCTCTCTCTCACATACTCTCTCCCTCCCCCATCTCTCTCTCTTTGGTTTAGGGTTTAGGGTTTAGGCTTTATGGTTTATGGCTTAGGCTTTGGGTCCAACCCCCTCTCTCTTAGGTCTATCCCTCCTTCTATCCCTCTCTCTCTTAGGTATATCTCTCACTCCCTCTATCTCTCTCTCTTAGTTCTCTCCCTCCTAGGTCCCCTTTCCCTCTCTCAAGTCTCTCCCTCCCACCTTAAAAAGAGAACACACACACACACACACACTCTCGTAGGTCTCTCCCTCCCACCTCCTTCCCCTCTTCTCAAGTATCTCCCTCCCACCCTAACTAGATAACACACACTCTCTCTCTATCTCTCTCTAAGGCCTCTCCCTCACCCCCCCTTTCTCTCTCTCTCTCCCACTCCCTCTCTCCTAGTTCTCTCCTTCCCACCCCCTCTCCCTCTCTCAAGTCTCTCCCTCCCACCCTAACTAGAGAATCTCTCTCTCTTCATCTCAACCCCTATATCTCAGGTCTCTCTTTGCCACCCCCTCTCCCTCTCCTAACCTCTCTCCCTCTATCAAGTCTCTCCCTCCCACCCTAACTAGATAACTCTCTCTCTCTCTCAAGTCTCTCCCTCCCACCCTAACTAGAGAACTCTCTTTCTCTCAGGTCTCTCTCTCCCTCTCTTAAGTCTCTCCCTCCCACCCTAACTAGAGAATGCTCTCTCTCTCTCTCTCTCCCTCCTTCTATCTTCATCTCCACATCTCCCTCTCTCTTAGATCTATCCATCCTACCCCTCCCTCTCTCTTAATTCTATCCCTCCCAACCCCTCCCCTTCTCTCAAGTCTCTCCCTCCTACCCCCTCTCTCTGAAGTCTCTTCCTCCCAGCCCCTCCCCCTCTCTCAAGTCTCTCCCCCCACGCTAACTAGAGAACACACACACTCTCTCTCTCTTTGGTTTCTCCTTCACACCCCCTCAGTCTCTCTCCATCTCTATCTCTCTCTCTATATATATGTCTCCCACTCCCTATCTATCCCTCTCCATATCTCAAGTCTCTCCCTCCCACCCTAGCTAGAGAACTCTCTATCTCTCTCCTCTATCTCTCAAGTCTCTCTCTCCCACCCCCTCTCCCTCTCCCAAGTCTCTCCCTCCCACCCTAACTAGAGAACTCCATCTCTCTGTCTCTCTCTAGTCTCCCACTCCCTCTCCCTCTCTTAAGTCTCTTACTCCCAACCTAACTATAGAACTCTCTCTCTCTCCCCCATCTCTCTCCATCTCTACTTCTGTTTCTACTCTATCCCTCCCACCCCACTCCCCTCTCTCAAGTCTCTCCCTCCCACCCTAGTAGATAGCCACACACTCCTCTCTCTCTCTCTCTCTCATGTCTCTCCCTCCCACCTATCCCCCTCTTCTCAAGTCTCCCTCCCACCCTAACTAGAGAAATATCTCTCTCTCCACCCTCTATCTCTCTCCCACTCATTCCTCTCTCTCTCTCGGTCTCTCTTTCTCTCAAGTATCTATCTACCACTCCGTCTCCCTCTCTTAGGTCTCTCACTCTCACTCACTCCCTATATCTCTCTCCTCTCTACCCTTAACCCTAAACCCTAAACCCTTAACCCTTAAACCCTAAACCCTTAAACCCTCTACCCTTTACCTTACCCCTCTACCCTCTATCTCTCTCCCACTCCCTCTCCCTCTCTCTCTCCCTCTCTCTCAAGTCTCTCCCTCCTACTCCCTCTCCCTCTCTCAGGTCTCTCTCTCTCACTCAACTAACCATCAAGCCACGCCTAATGACATGTCCTAAGTGATTCCATCCTCCATTATCACTCTACATTCAGCCTAAGGAAGGTACAAGCATTATTAAGGCTCATGTGGGTGATTAGAGATCTCTCAAAGTGAGTCACTCATCATCATATTTCCATTCATGCAACCCTTTCTTACACATTAGAATAGGGTTGCACTATGTTTTAGATTTTTTAGTCTTAGACACACTTAAGGCTAGGGTTTATGTTTACATTTACATTCAAATTTCATTATTTTCATCAAGGTTTAATTACCAAAATAGGGGTTTGACCAAGGCAAACCCCCCATAAGAAAATCAAGTCTATATTCTATTTTGTAGGTTTTTCACAAGATTCGCATCTGGAAATGAATTTGGGAGAAAAAATAAAGTGTTGAAGTGTAGGTTTGAACTTTGAATTCCTGAAAAAGTGGAACAGGATTGATTCGCCAGAAGTGGCGAATGAGTCCCACTATAGGTGATTTTTCAATATTTTTACAAATTTAGATACCCTTTTTCCAAAAACCTATTCTTATGCAGAATCCCAGATCTAGGACTGATTTGCCCAGATTGGCGAATGAGACCCAATAGGTCAAAATTTCAAAATTTTCATCATTTTTGAGTCCATCTAAGTCTGCTACAGATTCCCAAGTGCACACAATTAATCCTATAGTTCTTTATTTTGTTTTATTTGCATTTCTAGGTCATCTAATTAAAGTTTGCATTGAATTAGGGATTAATACTACATCTTGCATTGCATTTGTCTTTCTAAGCCCTAGCTTAGTGGTGAACCCCTCATTAGTTTACATGTATCCCCTAGGACAACCCTATTGCAAGATCTCTTTCTCCTTTGAACACTTGAGGTTGGGATATCATAGGTTTTTCCTTGAATGAGAGAGTGAAGAAGATTGTCATTCTAGGTTCTAAACTCTAGAAAAGCAACAAATTTTCGACCCTTCAGTTTAAAGTATAGCAAGATTAACCTGAGGAATATGTTCCTGAAAAATATGTATGAGGAGATGCTATTTTTTTCTTTTGTCATGCACTTGTGCTTACACATACACGCTCTGACCTTGTCTCATCCCACAAGTATCTTTTGGAGTGGTTCACTCAATAGTCCTTTATTTGATTAGGGGAAAACAAATTTAATGGTTGTAACAAAAAAAATGAGGGATAACATAAATGGTCCTATGATACCAAATGCACAACAAGAAGTGTAATGCAAGATAAATGTGCTTGAACCTAGATGAAGGGAACAAGTTGTGCCAAAGATGTGAAAATTTGAATGTTGGAAATGGTCTGATATAAGGACTAAGGCAATTGAGCCAGGATAGACAAAATGGGTTATGTCAATGCTCAATCGACAACTGGTAGTGAGGTGTGAAAAAAAAAAGCCAAAATGGAATCTCAAAGGGGAAATTAATTGTAAACAAAAATGGCATAGGGCACACTAAAATGGGATGCTAAGAATGGACATTCTTTGTTTGACCTTAAATGCAAAAATAGTGCCTCTTATTAGTGGAGTGCGAAAGATTTCAAACCATGAAAATTTTATTTTTTTGAGTTCTTTATATATCAAAAAATTGAATGATACTATACTATTTGAAGAAAGCCAAACTAGTTTAACATTTGTGAACAATGGACTGGTATGGGAGTTATATATTAAGAAAAATATTCATGCTACCATATTTGGCAACACAACACTGCATTATCTTTAACTATTTTTTTTGCATATCTACATCCTTAAGAGTGTCTAGGGGAAAGGACCCAATAGTTGAGCATGTTTCAATAGTTATAGTTTTTGTTGATTTAATGCCCAATATTTTTGACAATATTGAAGCAATAGTTGTGACTTTAAAGTTGTTAGTGTTGATGATAAGTACCAATAATTGAATAATATGTATTTATTAGATCTAAAAAGCAACAAATCATGTGATGCCACATCAGCACACCAATAAAACATATTTAATGCGTAAGTATTAGTCTCACTTTTTTGTGGACCTTTCTGGACACCTCAACAAAGAGCATGTTGCTGTGGCATCATATTTGATGATGTGGCCTTGAAACCTTAGTTATAAGCATGGGCATTGTCAAGCAAGTTGTTGTAAAAATTTAGGAATTTTTTGAAATTTTCTTTGTAGAATTTTGAGGAGCATGAAGTTAGGGTGATCAACTATCAGATCCTCTCCCCTAGTGCTAATTATCAACCTCTTGAAATCGTCAGTGTTGTAGATGGTGCAAACCTTATGAAAATAACACAAAATTGTCTACTTTGTCATGTGCATGTCAACATTCTTTACATAGCTAACCAACATTATTCAAGTTGAGTCTGAAAGGATGACCTGACATGTTGATTAAATTGAAATTGCATTAGACACAAGAGCCTGGAATATATACTAATCAGGATGTTAGAACTAAATATTCCATTACAAAAATTCATTTATAGTTTTTAAATTTTTTTTTTTCTAAATGCTAGTTTTTTAAATTTCTTTATGGTTGACAAAATTCTATAATCCAAAAAGGTTCATTTGGTGTATCTTATTCTTGACTGTTTCTTAACTTTATACAACTGGATGTCATCTTTTTGTAGAGTCTCTATTATGGACAATTACTGGGCTCAAATGATAATGGCAGTGCACTACATCAATATATGCAACAAGTTTGTTTTCTTTGATCTACCATATAATATGTTGTCTGCACTTTTATTATATATTAAGTTGACACTGTTGTAAATGGGTTGTAGAAGTGACTCCTCTGGTCCTATGTCTACAATGGATGATTATCAAAGTACAAATCTAATGTTAATTTCTATTTCAAAGTTTGCTGCAAAATAATCTCTACAATATTTTGGTGCGGTAAACTTTCTTCTATAACTTGTTTGAGAAAATTGTAATTGAACTTGAACTTGTAATTGTAATGGTAAATGTTCTTCTGTAACTTGTTTCCATTGGCAAAAAAGCTTGTCTGCACTACAGGATTGAACCTGGAAATCTAGGCCTGCAGGTAAATAACCATATTGAAAGCTTTTACTATGCCTTACTTGTAGTGTGAGAAGTGTCAGGTAAGCTTTGCTAATTTTGTTACAGGTGCATAGCTGTGTTGATTGGATTGTTTAAAGTGCCAAGCATTTATTGTCTTTGACAAAAAAGATATAATCCTATTATAAATCAATGTCATTGACTTAGGGTTGTGATTTGAAATCATCAAATGTCCTCCTTGATGCAAGCTACGACGCTAAAGTGCATTTGATTATAAGGAGAAAACTTTCATAGTGAAAATATGTTTCATAATAGTCTTGCCTATTTAATATGGCATGCAACTTTCAGATTTGTCTCTTGCAATAACTGTTTGAGGAGTTGTGGATAGAAATTTTTTTGATGTTCATATCTTGCAATGTATTGGGTCCTGGACCCTAAAATCATGATATTTGCCAAAAAAAATTGCTGAACAATATTGACTTAGATTTTCCTTTTTCCTTTCTAAAATTTCAGTCATCACTTTCCAAGATTTTTTGATTTTATCCCCTTATTAGGCAGCAAACTGGATTTGTTTTCTTATTTCAACTTCAATTTGCATTGATTTTGTCTGTGACTGAATAAACTCCATAATTCCAAGTAATGGCTTCCACTAAATTTAAAAATGAAAGTGTTTCTAATGGGAAAATTAAAATATCAAGAACAGGCAGCCAGTATGATGGTTTGCATTTGTGTAAAAGTTTCTAGAGCCTTTTCAACAAACAGATTTTGAACATGTTTCTCAAGAAGCTATCCTCTTTCTATGCTTCCACATTTTGCATACATGTCTACCATAACGTGCGTATAGAGAGATGATTATGCATGTCTTTATATACAGACACAAATATTCGAGGCATTTTATCAAACAGTTTACATGCTTAGCTTATGCTTCCACATTTTCATTGACAATCCGTAGTTTCTCAAAACTGCCCTACTAGCACTAGGTAGGAACTACGCTGCACTGCAACTCTTGTTTGATAATTAAACAGTCAATGAAACAATCTTGTTCACAAAATGACTGAAACCTTCGTAACAATGCAGAAATATTTTCCTTTTCAATAAATAAACAAACAGATCATTAAAAAGACTAAAAAAATTAAAGATTTTAAATTTTTACATTCAAACATCTAATATAATAAATTAGGATAACATTGCTAATGCTAAAAAAAAGATTCACCCACGATATTGTCGGAAAGTTATCTTATTCTGAAAAGAATTTTCTACCTGACTTTCAGTATTAACATAACAATGAAATGAGATTTTACCTTGGGTGAAATTAGCGTATACTTCATTATTTATATTACATATTTCATTTTTTTTTTTGCTTGTACATTGCCATGATGTTTAGTTCGTATGCCCAGAGACAGCGTGCAATCTAGATTACTACTAAAACTAACAAAACTATTGTACTTAGAGCTGATGTAACTCTTCACTAGATAGCTGATAAGGTCCCGCTCCTTCAACTCGCCCACTAGATCAACACTTGCAGAACTACTATTATTGCTATTATCCAAAATATCAGTAATTCCAAAAATAGCTTCACATGAACTCGCATTGAAGATGATGCAGTTTTATCAGATGATATTAAAAGGGTAATGTATGATGATGGTGATGATGTAAATGTGTGTCTCTAAATCTGTATTTTGTTTGATTTATTTTGTATGTATTATTCATTTCCTTCTAGGTCATTATTACATGGTTATAGTAATTTTGTAACTATCATTTGACCCTACCCTGTTAGAAATTTTCAAATGTTTTGAAATAAGAGCTATGGAGCATACCCTGTTAAAAAGTTTCAATTCTTTAAAACTAAGAGCCATGGAGCTTACCCTGTGAGAAAGTTTCCAATCTTTAGAAATAAGATCTATGGAACCATGGTTAATCTACCATTGTGCACCAAGCAAAGGAGAAGTAATAGAGATCCTGACCCTATAACCTTAAAGGTGGTTTTAGAAGGCTTATATCCAACCCCCTGTTACAACAAATCTTGACTTATGTTGGTTGATGCTTGGAGTTTAAACTCTAGCCCAATCTTATTGGGATATAACTGAGCATGACTGCATGGTCATAAGTGGAGCACCAAGCAAAAGAGAAATAATAGGGGGATCCAAACCCTTTTACCTTAATATAGATCTTTGAAAGCTGAGAGTCGGCCCTCTGGTAGAGTAGATCTTGATTTGTATTTGTTGATGTTTGAAGCTTAAACTCTAGCCAATTTTTAGGCTATGGTTCTATAGAGAGGGGTTAGGATGTGGTTCTATGGAGGGACTTTAGGATCTTAGGATGTGGCTCTAGGGAGGGATTTCAAGATCTATTTTATGGGATAGGGGTCACATGAGATAGAAGAAAAATCGATCAAGATGATAAATGTAGCCCTAAATTTTAAATCTCAATTTTTGGTGGGTGTCATGTTTCTATCCAATAAGCTAGCACAAGCCCACAGGCTGCCTTCTAAAGAGGCTAGTCGATTAAAAAACCTCTTAACTGATAGAATTTTCAACCCAACCACACAGTCAATTGCTGCATAATTTTTAATGGGAGTTCATGTGAAATATTTTTGGTATCATCTTCTTTTCTTCCTCACAAGCGAGCAATAGAGCTTTAGCTCAAGCTCTCTCTCCTCCTTGTCCTAGAAATCCATATCCTTTAGACACATAAAACCACTTCAGAAAAGCAGTTCTCAAATCTATAAACTCAAATCAAAAGCATGAAGCAAAAAAGAACAAGACAGTTTTTGATAGACCAATAAACCACTTTGTCTAAAGGACATTTAGAACTCTAGTTTATGATTCAAACCCAATGCTCAACTTATCTTTGTAAAACCTGGAAGCAACATGAATTGAAATATGTGACCAGAAAACAAACGCCTATGAAAGCTAATGTTAGAAAGATTATAATTTCAAATAGGAGATTGTAACTTGAAAACTGTGAAAATTCTATTGCAGTTACTGATTATTAATCTCCTATCTATAAAGACTATTTGACTACCAAAAATTAATTCACAGAAAATACTAAAAAATAATACAATTGCAATTTCACAAATAAAACTCACAGGAATAGACAAGAAAACATGCAAAATAATAAACACAATATTTTTGGACAAATTATCCCTGGAAAAACCCCAGAGGAAAAACCAGTACTACAGATGAGGAATTATATTAATCTTCAGCAAATCAGTTGATACAAAAACTTGCTTGCCTCTTACTGACAAAGCTCCGACAATATTCTTCACCGGAAATTCTTCCCTCAATTTCTCCTGCTGAAATTCCACTACTACTGCCTTCAACACTATTATTGTGCCCTTGCTATCATTGCAAGACTATTTTCTCTCACTACAAATTTATTTTCTATCACTGCAAATCTTTTTGCAAGTGTGTATCTGTGTATTCTCCAAATTCCCATTGACCCCCTTTTAAACTATTGTCATTGGAAAACCAATGGCCATGATTTAATCTCAATCAATGGCTAAGATTAATTAGACTCTAACAAACCCTAACTAATTGGATTCTAGAAGTCTCTAGAGGAATCAATTATTTAATTAAATAATTAAATATCTGGACCTAACTAACTTCTTTCTAGAAGTCTCAAGAATTAAATAATAATTCTTGGAATTGGAAAAAACAACTGTCCGAGCTACAATAAATTAACACTCCCTCTTAGCGAGGAAGGTGTTTTGCATAACACCCAACATATCTCTAAAGAAGATGAATTTCACCTTCCCCAATGCCTTTGTCGAAATATTCACTACCAGCTGATCTGTAGGTATATACTGTAGCTGAATAATCCCTCATTGTACACAATCCCTGATGAAATGATACCTGATGTCTATATGCTTAGACCTATCATGAAACACTGGATTCTGAGACAACCTGGTGCAACTCTAATTGTCACAGTGTATCACTGTAGTCTCAACCCTCTGACCTAATAAGGCTACGAACAACTTCTGAAGCCATATCGCCTCACATGGCGCCATGCTAGTTGCTATGTATTTTGCCTTTACAGAACTTGGAGCCACAGAATTCTCCTTCCTACTGTACCAAGAGACAACTCTTGATCCCAAGCAAAAGCAACACCCTAAAGTGCTTTTCCTATCTATTGTACTGCCTTCCCAATCTGCGTCAGTATAGCTTATCAACTTGATACCATCACCTCAAGCATATTTGATTGCATACTCGATTGTACCACACAAATACCGCAACACATGCTTTGTCACTGTCCAATGCACTCTCTTTGGCTCAACCATGAACTGACTAAGAGAATTTACTACAAAGGATATATCTAGCCTGGTGTTGACCAAATACATGAGAGACCCAATCAACTGCCTGTATAAGGTGGGGTCTACATCCTTCTCCCTAGATGTGTCTACCTTCTTCCAATTCATGATCATAGGAGTAGATATGGCTCTGCAATTCTCCATCTCTAACCTCCTCAAGATTTCAATGCAGTATTTCCCTTGTCCAAGGAAAATCTCACTATCTATCTGCCATACCTCCATGCCTAGAAAGTAGTGCATAAGCCCCAAATCCTTCATCTTGAACTCTACTGCAAGGTCCCTCTTGCACTCCTCTATGAGCCCCAATGAACCTATTAAAAACAAGTCGTCCACATATAGAACAAGAATGAGAACCTCACCCCCAACCACCAAGTAGTATAGGTTAGGATCCGCCTCATTCTTCACAAAGCCCATTCCCTGCAAGTATTTATCAATGCGCTCATACCATGCCCTAGGAGCCTTCTTGAGTCCGTACAAAGCTCTCTTCAATCTGCATATGTGGGTTTCACTATTGTGTGCTACAAATCCCTCTGGTTGTTCTATGTATACTTCCTCTTTCAATTCACCATTAAGAAATGTTGTCTTGACATCCATTTGATGGATTTGCCATCCCATTTGTGTTGCAAGAGATATCACAGCTTGTATAGAAGTATACCTGGCCACTGGAGCGAATGTCTCCTCATAGTCTATTCCCTCCTTCTGAGAGAAACCCTTGGCCACAAACCTTGCCTTGTATTTCTCGATGCTACCATCTACACCATGCTTGATCTTATAGATCGAGCGAGATCCAACCACTGCCCTATGTACGGCTAGGCACAACCTCGCACACATCGTTCTGCACTATTGAGGTATATTCCTTAACCATTGCATCTTGCCACACCTATTGTTGTGCGGCCTCCTAATAAATGGAAGGCTCACTATCTATCAACTGACTAACTAGTGCCATATAGTCATTATACCTGGTTGGTTGTCTTCATTGTCTATTACTCATCCTAGGAGCTCCCACAAACTCCTGAGTATCCTGTTGGTTACTGCTACCAAGTGTAGAGGATGAAATATCAACCCCCATGTGTTCCTGATGCATCTCTTGGATCTGTTGAATCTGTTGCTCCATACTCTATGAGCTCTCAGCACCTGAGCCTGTGCTTGTACTAGTCACTGTACTCGAGCTTCGCTATCCCTAATCTGATTGCACAATCCTTGGAGCTTTTGTTGGCTTCTCACTCTGATCATTTGCTGGAAAATCTTTGGACCTTCTAAATGCCTTGTCCTTCATGAACTTGACATAACACCTAACTATAATCCTCCTGGCCACTAGAATAAATATCAGATATGCCTTTGAGGTCTCATTGTACCCCACAAAGTACCCTCTCTTTGTAGTCTGATCTAACTTAGAACCTATAGCACCTGGAATGTGACAATATGCCAAACTCCCAAATATCTTGAAGTGGCTTACATCTGGCTTCTTCCCTGAGAATGGCTCCTCTGGTGTCATCTTTCCCAATACCTTATGTGGAACCCTGTTCTATATGTATACAATTGTACTGCATGCATGTACCCATAAGTAGCATGGCATATCCTGGTCAAACAACATAGCCCTTGCCACCTCTGGTATAGACCGATTCTTCCTCTCAGAAACCCCATTCTGTTGTGGGTTGTAAGGAATGGTCCACTCTCTCTTGATTCCTTCCCTGGTACAGAACTCCTGGAACTCTTTCCCTTTGTACTCGCCTCCATTATCTGACCGAAGAACCTTTATCTTCCTACCTGTCAAATTCTCCACAAAAGCTTTGAAGTCTTGGAAATGATTGAAAACCTCATCCTTGGTCTTCAAGAAGTATATCTAGGTCTTCCTGGAGAAATCATCAATAAAAGTAGCAAAGTACTTGTATCCTCTGAGAGACTTCATCGACATTGGTCCACATATATCTGAATGTACTAGATCAAGAACACCCTTGGATCTAGTGTCACTCCTTGGAAAATCTTTTTTCACGACCTTCCCCAACACACATCCCTTGCATACATCATCATGCTTTGTGCTCACTTCTGGAATACATGTCACTGTCTCACGAAGAAATTTAAGTGCTCCATGATGTATATGACCCATCCTCCTATGCCATAGCTCCCCTTGATCTCTAGAATTACTACTACTCATTAGTGCCTTATGAGTATCAAACTGTGATCTATAAAGTCAGTTGCTCCTAGCTCCAATAGCTATGGGTGATTTCCAATCCTTGTGCTTGATTAACATATTTTCCCCTCTAAAGAGTACATTGTAGCCTTTATCCTAAAGGATAGATACATAAATCAGATTCATACCCAAACTTGGTACATGCAACACATCATGAATGAGAATGGGCTTGCCATTCTCCCTCTAAAATAGAACAGTCCCTTTCCCAATTGGATTTAGTTTAGACATGTTCCCCATAGAAATCTGGATTCTGATGTCCTTATAACTGGAGAATTATTCTCTAACTCCTGTCATATGAAATGATGCCCCACTGTCTATATACCAAACACCCTATGAGGTTGAGCTAACCAAACAAGCTATGAGTGAAAACTCATCCTCCATTCTACTAGAGAGCTCATCTGCACTTGCTGAAGCTGCCATCTGATTCTTGCCTTTCTTCCTTTGTGGGAAATTGATGACATAGTGGCCAAAATCATAACAGCCATAACACTTGACTTTAGACAAGTCCTTCTTCTTCTCACCTTTAGGATTTAATCCTTTGCTAGACCCCTTCTTTGTTTTCCCTTTTCTTGCTAGGGAAACATTTTCCTATTCTGACTCTTATTGTTGGTACCACTGACAAGGCTTAGTCTAAGCTCCTCCTAAGTGAAGTCACTCCATAGTTGATCCCAACTTGGTAAGGTGTTTCATCCATTAATAACTTGAACAAAGACATCCTACTGCTTAGTAAACCCATTTAGGTCTATCCGAACTAGCTCGTCATCATCTAGTTTATCTCCAATAGCTGCCAACCCATCCTTGACAAGTCTAAGTCTGGTGAGGTAACTTGTAACATCTTCTCCCTTGTTCATCTGAGTATTCCCCTCAACTTTTCTTTGAGAATCAACTTCCTGTTAGTGGTAACATTCGGGTATAGATTCAAAATGGCATCCCACATCTTCTTCATTGCATCCAACTATGAGATATGCAGAACAATATGATCCTTAACACCATCAAGAATCAACCTCCTTGCCTTGGCATCTTCCTTCTTATATTCTAAGAGTTGTGTTGGATCTGTAGGTACAGCTACAACACTGGTCACATATTCCTCAATACCATTCTCTTCCAGCAATAAAGAAATTTTGGATTTCCAGACACCAAAATTTGAGGCTCCATCCAATCTGTCCTAATCTCTTAAACCTACTGAGACCATCTCAAACAAATATAATAATAACAAAAATAATAATACTAAAGAGGTAGAACTGGGTTTTATAAACCCTCAATTTTTCTCTTCCTGTGCCTGCACTAAGCTCTTTCTTCCCTTAGATCTGCTCTGATACCATGTGAAAATTCTATTGCAGTTACTGATTATTAATCTCCTATCTATAAAGATTATTTGATTGCCAAAAATTAATTCATAGCAAATACTGAAAAATAATACAACTGCAACTTCACAAATAAAACTCACAGGAATAGACAAGAAAACATGCAAAATAATAAACACAATATTTTTGGACAAATTGTCCCTAGAAAAACTCCGGAGGGAAAACTAGTACTGCAAATGAGGAATTATATTAATCTTCAGCAAATCAAGAGATACAAAAACCTGCTCGCCTCTTACTGACAAAGCTCCGACAATATTCTTCACCGGAAATTCTTCCCTCAATTTCTCCTGCTGAAATTCCACTGCTACTACCTTCAATGCTATTACTGCGCCCTTGCTATCACTGCAAGACTATTTTATCTCATTGCAAATTTATTTGCTATCACTGCAAATATTTTTACAAGTGTGTATCTGTGCATTATCCAAATGCCCATTGACCCCCTTTTAAACTATTCTCATTGGAAAACTAATGACCATGATTTAATCTCAATCAATGGCTAAGATTAATTAGACTCTAACAAACCCTAGCTAATTGGATTCTAGAAGTCTCTAGAGGAATCAATTATTTAATTAAATAATTAAATATCTAGACCTAACTAACTTCTTTCTAGAAGTCTCAAGAATTAAATAATAATTCTTGGAATTGGAGAAAACAGCTGTTCAAACTACAATAAATTAACAACAATTTGGTACACACATTGGAGCTATATAAATGTTAAAATCTATCTCCAATGGCAACTTAACTTATGCTATACAGATCCATACACATAATTTATATCTTTTTAGACATATATACAATATGCATCCATAGCCACACCCATAGCGATATTCTCCATGTTATGAATAATAAAACAACAAGAACTGGGTTTTATTGCATTCTCATTCTATTATATTATGTATGAATAGCAATATCTGTCTCGCAGAAATAAAAGGAAATCCATGACAGATTTCGGTAATCCAAGATGGGATTTTCATTGGAAAGCCCATCTAAAAATAGGTGTCGGCATGATTCTCCAAATCTAAGGTACGCAGTGTAACAACCAAGTGTCTTGCAATTGTCTTTATTATCTTCTTCATCTTTCTGTTTTGTAGAAATCGCTCACAGTTCTGCCCTGCGTAATCATAGTATTCCTCTGTTATAAACGATTTCAATATGAATGAACCAGTGTGGCCACATTTGGGGGGCCTCATCCCATCAATTTTGTTTCTCCTTGGGCCTTTGTTCTCCAGCAGCTATCATCAACAATCGTCGATGGGTGAGCTGGTTGTGCCTCTAGCTCCTGAACGAACACTCACCTAGCCTCCTTCTCCAACTTCCTTCTTCACTGCCACAATGAGCCTCCCTAACACCGACACACCCTTCTATATCTCCTTCTTCTTCCATCACCCCATCCCTTCTTCTTTCCCCTACCTCCTTCCTGTTTCCTCAAGCCTTCCTCATCTTCCTCCCTTATCTCTTTGCATTATGTTCTTCATCTTGTGAAAGCAGCACCTCCTTATCTCTCTAGTTGCACCCAACCCTCGAATCTGCCTGCTCCACTAGCCTTCCTGCTGATGACCACTTCTGCAGTCGCTCCAACCTCCAACCTTCCCTCTATCCAATGCCTCCATACGGTGACTTGCGACCCGTATTTTTCCTTGTCCAGCGTGCCCTCGATCTGTGGGTCCGTCGTTCCTGGAGGTGGTGTGGTTCGAACCAATGATTGCCCTCTCAACAGGGCTTGTGACTTGCCGTCACACTGCGGGGGCATCCCTTAAAGTTGAATTTTTAATTTATATAAAATAGTTTAGATAATTGAAAGAAAAAATATTTAATAGTTTTATTTTTTTGATTTGGACAAATGATTAATTTTAAAACTTGATCTTTGATTTAAATAATAGTTAAATATATTTACTTTCATTTATATTTTGTTCACTATTTTAAATTATTATTTTTTATAAAGTAATTTATTTTACACATAATAATACATTAAAATCAATTTTAAAGATAAATTTTAATTTATATAAAAAAATATAAATAATTGAAAGAAAAAATTGAATAACTTTTTTTTTTTTTTTCATGAATAATTGATTTTGAAATTTGATCTCTCATTTAAAAAATCTTTATTAATATATAAACATATCATATCTATAATTTAAAATTTTATACTAATTTGAATAACATTAAAAATCTTCATAATTATAATATTTAAAATATATATATATTATTAATAATTATATTTTAAATTTTCCTTTAAAATATTTGGTTATTTTTTAAAAACAATTTTAATAATATATTACGTTAAAAACATGAAATGATATCAAAAAATTATTAATCAAAATTGAAAAATATATTACCTTTTTAATAAGTTTCATTTTATGTTTAACTTTTTAAGTTTTGTTTTATTGTGACTTTAGCAATTTTTATATTGTTTATTTTTACTATTCTAGTAAGGTTTTAATTTTTTAAATTTAATTTATTTAAGAATTAACTATATTCATATTTAAGCTAGTAATTTTTCATTTGCTAATATTGATTTTAATTTTTAATTAATTTTAAAATTGTTTGTAATATAGCAATTAGATTTTTTAGATACATATTTTAGTAATATTTCATTTCTAACAAATTTAAAAAATAGTCTCTTTTTAATTTAATTATATATTAACTTAAGAAGTTGATTATTTATTATTAGTTTTTTTTTTAAATTATTATTTTTATTAATATTTGGATTTTGATATATTTTGACTTTGCATTTAGTTTATTCAATTTTAATTTAGATTTAAGTTTGAAATTCATTAACTTTAATCGTTTGTAACACTTGCAAATTTTTTTTTCGGGGAGGGGGGATGGCACACATGGTGAAGCTCTGCTTCACAGGTTATGTTGTCTGTGGCCTATGAGGCTCGTGTTGCATACTTGTTCTTTTCATTGCATGCCCTCGTTCTCTCTTGGATCGCCTTTGGTGTGTGGTGTTGGTGCATGTGGGGGGTTTTTTCGCTGCTTGCGGGGTGGGTTGGTTAGTGGGTGCTCTTCATTCTTTTTTCTACTGCGTAAGGCTTGCTCAAAGCTTCCTTTGGCTACATGGGGCTTGCTCAACAAGCCATTGGTTTCTATTTGATTTGTTTGGGAAGGGTGTTGGTGCTCTTGGGTTTGACTTGCCTTGTTTTGTGTTGAGGGGGTTTTATCCTTTTCAATGCTTGAAGGTTTTTGCATGTGTGGCTAGACTGATTTTGTAGCAACTGGTGGGTGACAACATTTGGCAAGGGTTGTAGGGGGGGCTATGATGGCTCTGAACATCGGGGTGAATGGGGTGATGAGGGATGATTCTATGACAAAGGCGGGTGATAGGGGTTCCCACTCCATCTTCTCCTAGAGTGGATTGTCTAGGAATGGTGTGTTTAAATTGCAAAAGGTTAATGGATGCTTGGAAGGGGCTCAAGTGTGCCCGGTGGTGGTGATTCAAAAGGAAGTAGTTGTAGAGGATCTAGAATATTACAACAAGAATATTTTGATTTGAAAGTTTATGGGGATGAGGGTCTCTCTTCCTTTCCTTGACCCTTGGATTCAAAAGACATGGAACCCAGAGGGAGATTTTGATATTTTGTTAGCTGCGAACAATTTCTTCTTGGTGGATTTTTCATGCATTTCAAATCGAAATAAGGTTTTTGAGGGTGGTCTACATACTTTTATAATTAGGTTCAATTGTTCATTAAACCATGGCATGTGGTTTTTAATTCGACAGAAGAGTTATCGTCCAAGGTCCCGATTTGGGTTCACTTTCCTTGGCTGTCGCTTGAATGTTGGAGGAGAGATATACTACAGTCAATTGCCATGTCATTGGGAAAACCGATTGGCCCCTCTCAACAGACTCTGAAGAAGAGGACTTTTTCCTATGCACGTGTTTGTGTGGAGATTGATTTGAGTCAACCTTTGCCTGACTCTGTTGATTTGATAGTGGGATCTAACTCCTGGACTCAACCGTTAGAATATGAAACTTTGTTGTTTATGCTACGAGTATGGTCATCTTTAGAGGAGGTATCCTTGTGCTTCTTGTGCGGGTAGCTCAAGTAACAGGATGGATCCATCAAATCCAAGATTTGAAAAGGGAAAAGCGCCCATGCAGGGGGTGACTCCAGATAAAGATGGGTTTGTGCTTGTTAGGCCTCAAAATAAAAGTTGAGGTTAGAAGAAGACTTTATGGGACCGTCAAGAGGAGGAGACGTTTAACAAATTCGATGTGTTGGATGAATTAGTTCACGAGGAGGGATATCTCTTGAAATGCATGTTGATGCTCCCTCTTTTCCTACTTATAATACTAAGCCTATGGTTGTTACTTCTTTGGTTCTTAGCCTTGGGGAGGTGAAGGATTTTGTTGTTCCTTCCCCTGATGTTGGGCTTGGGGACTCTTGTGTGTTGGCTAGTACTTCTTTGGTCTCTATTGTTGTTCGTGCATGTCCCGTTGGAGGTTCGAGTTCTAGAGATTCTAGCAAGAATAAAATTTATGCTTCTTCCCCTATTTTGGGTTTGCAACAAAAGCCCTTGAAAAAGAGTGCTCTTGATAAGTCCTAGAAGGTGGGAAGGAAGAAGGATCAAGAGAAAGTTAAGATGGCTAGTGAAACATTGGTTGACTCTAGGTTGGTGAATACATTGGATACTCACTCCTCCCACCCTTCGTGATGATTGTGTTTTCATGGAATGTAAGGGTTATGAATAGCATCCATAGACAAAATGCTATCCGGGACTTGGTTCATGCGCATTCTCTGGATTTTTTTTTCCTCCATGAGATGAAGTTATATGTGGATAGTATGATGGAGTGCACATCTAAGATTTGGAATAGAGGGTTATGCCATTATGTGGATGCATAGGGAAACTCTAGGGGTCTTGCTTGCTTTTGGGATCCTCGGTGAATTTATCCTATTTGGTGGATCTCTAGTAGATTCTCCATTTCTCTTGTTGTGATTAGTTCAGAGATGGGGGAAAGAATTTTTATTTCCAACATTTATGCTCTTATGGATGACCCTAGTAATATTCTCTTGTGGTCTCATATCAATTTTTTGAGATCGTTCGATCCATTCCTTCCCTAGATTATGGTAGGTGACTTCAATGCAATTGCCTCTCTAGAGGGGAAAAGGGAGGGTGTGCCTTGTTTGGACCCCTCCTCTGATGTTCTAAGGGATAATTTAACTTAGCTTTGGCTTATGGATATCAAGCCTTTAAATGTCATGTTTACTTGGAATAATAGGAGGCTTGGGGATGATGCCATTTCTAAAAGGTTAGACAAGTTTCTTGTTTCTATTTTTTGGATTGGTGACAAGTGGCTATCAAGTTCTAAAATTTTAGATTGCTGAGGATTGGAATGTTAGCCGATTAAATTCACTACCTATCTAGCTAGTGGTTCCAGGAAATAGACTTTTAGATTTCATCTTATGTGGCTTAGGGAGGAGAGTCTTCTTGACTTGGTTTCTAGATGGTGGACTGAAGGACAACGTGCTTTTGGTACAGCTGTGTACTCCTTTGTGAAGAGGCTTCAATATGTGAAGTATAAATTGAAACATTGGAATAAGTATTAGTTTGTCAATGTGTTTCAAAAGAAAAAGGTTTCCTAGGAGCACTTGGATTCTATTACCAAGAAGATTTAGGATTAGGGTCTTGATGTGGAATTGAGCAAGTTAGAGGATAGCGCAGTTAAAGGCCTAGAGGAATGGGAGCTTCATGAAGAGTTTTTTTGGAAACAAAAGGCTCGTGTTGATTGGATTCAAGAAGGGGATAGGAATACTTCCTTCTTTCATAACTTGGTGAAGGCTCAAAGATAGGGTAACATTATTTCTTCACTTCACTCTCCTGAGGTTTTTGTTCTTTCTTCCTCTTCGAAGATTTCTAGAGAGGCGGTTCATTTTTTCTCTACTCTCTTTTCTGAAGATACCCCACCTACTAGTGAGGAAGAAGCTTATTTCTTGGCCTATATTCCTCCTCTAGTGACTATGGATATGAATGCCTCTCTTCTTAAACCTATTTCTTCAAAGGAGTTAGAGGATGTGGTGTTTTAGTTGAAAAAAGGAAGGCTTCTGGTCCAGATGGATTTTCGACAGTTCTTTCAAGAATTTTGGGAAGTGATCAACCTTGATCAGTTGGAGGTTGTTCAAGAGTCTTTAAGGAATAAGAAAATGTTGTGGGCCATGAATGCCACGTTTTTTGATCTTATCCCAAAACGCGAGAGTGTTGATTCTCTGGATCTTTTTCGACCAATTGTTTTGTGCAATGTGGTGTATAAAATCATTACAAAGTTAATTGCTAGGTGTTTGAAGCCATGGATGGATAAGTTGATTTCGGAGGACCAAGGGGGATTCGTTGCAGGTAGACAGATTTTAGATGGAGTGGTTATTGTGGCTGAGACTATTTATTCCATGGCCTCTTCTAGGGAAAATGATATGTTTATAAAGTTGGGCATGGCTAAAGCTTATGAAAGAGTTAATTGGGGTTTTTTGATCAAAATTCTTAGAGCCTTTGGGTTCATTAGTGAATGGATTGATTTGGTCATGAGCTATGTGATCTGACTTCCTCCTTTTTCATTCTCATAAATGGGGATTCTTTTGATCTATTTGGTGCTTCTAGAGGTCTTCGACAGGGGGATCCCTTATCCCCATATTTGTTTATCTTGATGGATGAAGTCTTGGGAAGGTTCATTAAGTCCCATGTTATGGATGGTCTCATTCAGGGATGGAAATGGAGAAATTCTCTCCCTCCTCAAACTGATCTTCAGTTTGTGGACAATACGGCTTTGATGGGTGTTGTTAAGGTGGCTGAAGTGGTTGCTTTGTGATAGACTTTGGATTGTTACTTGGTTGCCTCAGGTCAAAATTAATGAAAATAAGTCTTGCATTTATTTATTTAATACCCCAATGCTTATTCAATAATATATTGCCAGGATTTTAAGGTTTCAGGTGGGGAAGCTTCCCTATCTATCCGGGTATCCCTCTAGATGTGTGCTCGTTGCCTAGGTGTTTTGGTAGGATGTGATTGATAATTTCAAGGGTTGGTTTGTCACTGGACCTATAAATGGCTATCGACGACTGGTAGAGTTACTCTATTAAAGTCTATGGTGTAGACCCTTCCTTTATATAGGTTCTTTTTGTTGACTTCTCCTTCAAGCTTCATCAAATGTTTTGAGGGCCTCTATAGGCAGTTTCTTTGGTCGAGTAATCTCCTTTTGAGGAAGTGGAGCTTGATTAAGTGGCAAGTTGTTTGTCAGTGAAATCAAGATGGTGGTCTAGGATTGTGCAAGGCGGATTGGAATGGGAAAGCTTTGGCTACTAAGTTGTACTAGAGATGGTGTTCACATGAGCATCAGTATTGGGCCAAGATCCTTACCTTCAAGTAACTTGGGGAGGTGGATGGTGCTAAGGTTCCTCGATTTAGTCTTGTGGGGGAAGGTTCTATGATATGGGGTACTCTCAAGAGGGGGCCTACGTTGGTTAAACAAGGCATGTTTTGGATTTGCAACAAAGGTTATGATGCTCTTTTTTGACATGACTCATGGGATGGTTTTTTTCCTATCCTCTCCTTGCATCCTCACTTGGGGGATTTATGTAGGATTTTTGTTCAGGATGGTTGGAGCAGAGTGATGGATTTCAAAGCCTCTTAGGCATTAGGGGAGATTGTTTTTTACCAGTGGAAGGATGTGTAGGGATGGCCCCTGGGTGGATCTTTGGAGGATAAGAGGGATTTGTCCTCCATTTTGTCGGATAGAATACGTTGTTCTCTTTCAGAGTGGGACGTGCTGGCTTGGGGTCTGGATCCAAAAGGGAAGTTCACTATTGCTTCAAGGTATCATGTTTTGGACAGACATGACTTGGGCAGTGTTGAGGTTCCTTAGTGGAGAAACATTTGGAATAAATTATTTTGGCCAAAATGCAATTTCTTTTCTTGGCTGGTGGTGTATGGTAGGTGCTTGACTTGGGATAACCTCTATAAGCGGGTCTTCCAAGGTCCTTCATTATGTTTCTTGTGTCTAAAAAATGTTGAGACAATTTCTCATCTTTTTTTTCAGTGCCCCTTTGCTAGGACTATTTGGCATCTTTGGTGGGGGCCTGGAATTTGCAGTGTAGGCATCCTTCTTCTCTTGATAAGTTCTGGTAGAACATTGGGCCCATTCCGGTGAAGACTTCATTTTTGCACATTATGTGGCCTATCGTTCCTAGTCTTATTATTTGGCACATTTGCTTGGACCGCAACCACAAGATCTTTCTGGATAAGAAGTTGTTGGTGGGACAAGTGTGGTTTCATATTCTTGGGGCTTTACAAAAGACTTTGTATGCTAAATGTGATTTGTTAGTCCTGACGGATCCTAGTGATACGGGAGGGATTCATAATCTAGGGATTTCTATTGGTGGTATTGGAAGGCCCAATATTGGGCAAAGTAGGTGTTCTAAAGGGAAGATCTTTAGGGCAGGGCATTGGTTGCCCCCTCCCACCAGAGTCTTGAAAATCAACACTAATGGGTCTACAAGCGGTAATCTTGGGCACATTGGCATTGGTGGGGTGGGCAAAGATAGTTCTGGGGTGGTTGTGTTCTTCATTTTGAAATATAGGGGGCAACACTCTAATAATCTTATGGAGGCCTTGGCTATTCTTTTGGCTCTAAAGTGGGCATATGCCCTTGGTTGGAAAAGGATTATCTGTGAGTTAGATTCTCAGTTGGTGATAGACTTGATAAATAGATGATAGTTTGATGATGTTAGTTGGTAGCTTGTGATGGTGGCTAAGAAAATACCAGTCTTGGAGAATTACTTGATTCTATCACCTTATTTCATATCCCTCAGGAATGGAATAAGGTGGCTAATGGGTTGGCCAAATGGGCTTCTAAGAAGAATGGGACTTGGTTGGTGGATGATTGGGATAGCTTAGTTGGGGATCTTGCTAAGGATTTGGAGGATTTGGTTACAAAGGATATGAGGTGTTGCATGAACACTTCTTGATTTCTTGTATGTTGCTTCTTGGCCCTTTTGGGTTTCCTGCTGCTTTTATGCTTTGTACTGCTCTCTTTGATTAATAAAGTTTTTACCCTCTTTTATTTAAAAAATTTTTTCATTATTTTTCATTATTTGTCTTTTTATGAAATTAAAAATAATAATTAAACATTATTAGAATTAATTTATAATTATTTGTCTTATTAAAACTTTAATTATTATAAAATAATTATATTTTGAATTTTTATTTTAATTGATATAATAAAACAAATTTCAAACTTAAATTTTAAATTAAATGTTAGTGAGCAAGTGAAAGAGAAAGACTAACTTTTGATTAGTTGTTTCATGTCAATAATACAAGAATAGAATGTGTCCTTGGGGAGTTATGCTCAGGGTGGCATGTCATTTCATTAAGGATATGATAATTCACCTTTAAGATATTGTCAATGTACCCATTGCACACTTGAGGAAAATAGATAGAGAAAGAGAAAAGAAAGCGAAAGAGAGAAGGAAGAGGGAAATAAAGATAAGATATAGAGAGGGGAAAAGGGGAAAAAATGATAAAGGAAGAGAGAGAGGGAGAAAATGAGAAAAATTTGGAGAAAGAGAGGAAGACAAAGAGAGTTAGAGAGAAACAAATATATAAATGGAGGGATAAAGAGGGAGAGGGAGATACAAAAAGAGAGAAGAGAGAGAAACAAAGATAGGGATAGAGAGATAAAAAAAGATAGAAATGAAGGGATAAAGAGGGAGAGGGAGATACAAAAGAGAGAAGGGAGAAACAAAGATAGGGATAGAGAGATAAGCAGAGAGATAGAGATAGAAACAAAGAGATAGAGAGATAGAGATAGAAAGATAGAGGTAGAGATATAGAGGAATACAAAGGGAGAGAGAAAGAGATAAATAGATAGAGAGAGATAGGGAGAGAGATAGATAGAGAGAGATAGGGAGAGAGATAGTAGAAGAGATAAAGAAAGAGGAAAATAAAGAAGAGGAAATACATAGATAGATATAAAGTTACATAGAGAGAAGATAATGGGATGGAGAGATGAAGATAAATAGAAGACAAATATGTAGAGAGGTAGAGAAATTGATAGATCAAGAGGAAGAGGGGAGAGAAAGAGGAAGAGATAAATAGAGATAGAAAAATAGAGTAATGGAGAGAGATATGGAGAGGGAAAGAGAAGGAGAGAGAGGGAGAGAGGAAAATAGAAAAAGACAGATAGAGGAAGAAAAAAATAGAGAGAAATAGGGAAGAGAGAGGATGAGAGGGATTGAAAAATATAGAGATAGAGAGGGAGACAAAGACACAAAGATCTCTCTTTCTCTTCCCATATCTCTCTATACCTGCCTATCTCTACCTCTCTCTTTCTCCTTTTATATATATCTCTCTCTACGTCTCTTTATATATAAATTTTATCTCTACCTTTATATCCCTCCACCTCGCCCTCTCTTTGTCTCTTCCTCTTTCTATCTCTACTTCTCCCTCTCTCTTCCTCTTCCTCTCTCCATCTTTGTCTCTATCTTTGTCTCCATATTCCTCTCTATCTATCTCCCCTGTCTCTTTCTCCTTATCTCTCCATACATCCCTCTCTCTTCCCCATCTATCTTTCCCATTATAATTATTTATTTATTTCTCTTTCTATCCCTATATCTCCCTCTCCCTATCACTCCCTATTCCTATATCTCTATAACTTCTCTATCCTCTCTCTATTTATTTCCCTCTCTCTCCCTCCCTCTCTACACATTTATATATTTATCTCTATCTCTATCTCCATATATCCCTCTCACTCATACACACTCCCTAATTAGATCCCTTCCTATCTCTATCTCTATATCTCTCTCACACTCACACAAACTCCATGTTTCCCCCTCCCTGTCTCTATCTATATCTTCTTATCTCTCCCCCTCTCTATTTCTTGTCTCTATCACCTCCTTTATCTCTCACATTTTCCCCTTTTATCTATATCTTCCCATCTCTCCCTCTCCCTCTCTATCTATATCTAATTTTCTCTATCTCTCTCTTATTCACTCCATCTTTCCTACTCTCTCTATATATCCCTCTCTCTAGCTCTCTCTATATATCACTTCCTATATATTTAACTTTATATCTCTCTATCTACCACTCGAATTGTCTTCCTCTTTCTGTCTTTATTTCTCTCTTCCTCTTCCTCTCTCCTTCCATATTTCCTTCTCATTTATATCCTCTATGTCTACTTTCCATCCTTATATCTCCCTCTTTCTATCCCTGTCTTTGCTTCTCTTCCTATCACTCCATATTTCTATATCTCTCTACCTATCCTCTCTCCTCTCTCTATGTATCTCCCTCCCTCCCTCTCCCTATCCATCTATTTATATATCTATCTCCCTCTTTCTCTCTTTCTCCCTCTCTACTTGAGTCTTTATCACCTTGTTTCTCTCACTCTATTTCCCTCATTTTTGTCAATATATCTCATTATCTCTCTCTTTCTATCCATATTATTCTACCTCTATCTCCCCATCTCTCTTTCTCCCTCTCTCTCTATCTCTCTATATATCCCTCTATTTATATCACTCTCTATCTCCCTCACTATCTATTGATCCATCTCTCTCTCATTCACTCCATCTCATCAAATCTATATATCTATCTGTACTTCTCTCTTTATCTCCCTCTCACTCTTCTCTCTATATCTTTCCCTATATCTCTCTATCTCTCTATATCACCCTCTATCTATATCTCTCCTCTCTCTCCCTTTCTATTCACATATATCTCCATCTCTATCTCTCTCTTTCTCTTCCCATATGTCTCTATCTCTCCCTATTTCTCTCCCCCTCTATCTATCTCCCCTTATTTATCTCTTTGTCTCTCCATATATATATTTTTATCTCTACTTCTCTTTATAATTTTTATCTTTGTCTCCCTCTCCCCCTCTATATCTCCTTATATCTCTATCTCTCTATCACTCTATCTCACCATCTATATCTATCTATATCTCTCCCTCTCCCTCTCCCTCTCTATATCTCTATCTTTTTGTCTCCCTCTTCCTCTCTTGCTTTATCTTCATCTCTACCTCTATCTTCATATCTTTCCATCTATCTTCATACATGCCTCCCTCTCTCTCCCTTTCCCTCTTCCTAGACCTCTATATCTATATCTCTTTGCCTCTCTATCTCTATCTCTCCATATTTCTTCTTCCATTTCTCCCTATATCTTTATTTTATTATATCTTTGTCTCTCTCTACCAATATATATATATATATATATATATATATATATATATATTATTATCTCTTTGTCTCTCTCCCTATATATATATATCTACTTCTCTTTATGTATCACTTCATATCTCTATCTTTACCTTTCTATCTCTCCCTCTCTCATTCTCTACCTTTTTTTATATATCACTTCCTATATATTTATCTTTCTATTTCCCCCTCTCATTGTCTCCCCCTCTTCCTCTCCCTTTCCATCTCTCCCTATATATATTTGGGTGATTTCATAATATTGGTTTACAATTTTTGGCCAAACTAAACATTGAACTATTTTTTTTAACTAAATCTTCACTTTCGGGCACCTATAGCGGCTAAATCATGAGGAATTTGGAGATGATACAAACTAGTGATTTGTGAAATTTTGTATGTAGATTATAAATATATATTTTTCAAAAAAATTGGAATTAGATTGCACTTCTTTTTTCATCTCCTTCAAAAACTATTTTTTAAGAGTAAACACCATTTTTAAAGAGTGGCATTACTAGCTAACACATGGGTAAAAGCACAAAGTTGTGTCACACTTTATAAAGGAAACAATCAATGTTGATCCAACTTTTAAAACTTGAATCACTAAAAAGTGGCATATATGTTTTAAATTTTGAAATGATGTAAACTTATAAAAAATTAATTGTTGTTTCTGGATTTGATTGTGTTTAAAATTGATGCAAAAATTTTAAACACAATCAAATCCAGAAACAACAAAAATTGTAATAATTATGGATTATGGAAATATCATAGTTTTAAATGATGTAAACTAGTAAAATATGTACTTTTTAGTATATTTTATGTTTGTATTTTAAAAAAAAAAATTAAAAAATATTTTAAACTAGTTTTTAATAAATTAACACTATAATTTAGTTGCTAATAAAATGTTGAAAAATGAAGTTGCATGAGATGTCAAAATTTTTATAGTAATTTTTTTTTTCTTTCAATTTTTTTGTATGTATTTATAACTTGAAACTTTAGTGCATGGATATAATTTTTTCTAATTTTTATAAATATTAAAATGTGTGTGAATAAAAAAATAGTTGTTTCCATCAGACATAAAATTTCATACTAAATATTTATCTAAAATGGGAAAAAAAATTATACTATCTTGAAATAGATTCTTTCATCTAATGCATCATATTTTTTTCAATTTTCTTAATAAGTTTTAGTATTTTTCCTTGGCATGGTAATCAACCTAATATTTTGTGTTGATAACCTACTTTTATTAAAAATAGAAAATAAAATATAAATAATAATTAAACTAGTAAAATAAATATATTTTTGAAAACTACACTTATGGATCTACAAAAGGGTATTTTTATATTTTAAAAAAAATGTTATTTGCATTAACAAAAGTTATTGAAACTTTAAGTTTTTCAATTTTTTTTTTTTTTGATAAATTAGACTCAAAGTGGTGCTCCATATATTTTTAGCCAACAATTCTAGTTGAAAAATTTATGGAAGTATCTACCTTAGCTATAATGTATCTTATTAGATCATATTTTTGATCAAAATTGATTTTTACTTAGAAATACTTAAATTCAGTTGTCCTGATAAGTTGGTTGAAAGTGTAACACAACTTTGTGCTTTTACCCACATAATTTTTTTCTATGAAGGATGAAATTCTTTTTTTTTTAATTTAGTTTCATAAATGCGTTATCTAGTGCATGGAATTGGTTTCATAGCATTTCATTGAATATTTTTTCTTAATTTATTTTCAAAGTCAAACCAGCTATAATTTAGACATGATTTACTAGCTAAAACATATCTTTTTTTGTATGTATCAAAATTCAATTTTTTTTTTTGTTGGATCAAGAACATCAATATCTAGTGCATAGATTTTTTTCAGATTTTTTTTATAATCTACTATTTTTCCACATGTGAAGACTAGAGATCTTGATTTTTGATGAAAAACTTACATTCACAAGAAATAAAAAATATATATAATAATCAAATTAAATTTATTTAAAATTATACTTTTTGGGAAGCTTATAATAAGGACTACACAGTTACAAAAAAAAAATTTAAAATGAATCATTTGATCCCCCAAAAGGTAAATCAAAAATGGTTTTTTATCAACATTTTGATAAGTGTAAATGAGACCTTGTTATAGGTATGGTTTAAAACTAGCGGGGTTCTATCCAAGAAGGTTTGATCTAATGTGGTTTGATCAAACCTCTCTTCAATTGGAATCCTTTAAATGAAAATTTTCAAGACTTAAATCATTATATTTTTTAAAAATATGTGGTTTCAGCAAAAAATAGGATCTCCCAAAAAATGTAAGCCACTATTGTGGGATCAGCCATTTATCTCTCTCTTATCCCCTCTATCTTTCCCAAGTTATATCTATCTCTCTTCTTTCTATCCCTCTCTCTCCCTCTCTCCCTATCACTTTGTTTTATATCTCTCTACTTCCCTCTCCTCTCTATATTTCTCTCCCTCCCTCTCTCCCTTTGTATCTCTCTACATCATATACACACACACTCTTAATTTCTCCTTTCCTATATCTATCTCTCTAACTTTCCCCCTCTCTATCTATCTCTCTCTCCCCTCTCTCTATATCTCTCTCTATTACTTATCTTTGTCACCCTATTTCTCTCACCCATGCCCCCTCTATCTTTATCTCCCTATCTCCCCCTCCCCCTCTCTATCTATATATAATTATCTCTACCCCCATCTCTTATTCACTCCATATCTCCTGATCTATATATATCTCTTTATTTATCTATCTTTATCTCCCTCTCCCTCATCTCTTTATATCTCTTTTTATCAATATCTCTCTATCTATATCTCCCTATCTCTCTCCATATTCCTCCCCATATCTATATCTCCCTCTATCATATCACTTCCACTCTCACACTTTATCTATTGATCTATCTCTCCCTCTCCTCTCCCCCTCTCCCTCCATCTCTCCTAATCTATCTCTATCTCTCTATTTCTCACTCTCTCTCCATCTCTTTCTATCCATATCTTTCTCTACCTCTTTCTCCCTATCTCTCTATCCTTTCTCTTTCCCTCTCCATCTCTCTATATCAGCCTCTATCTATATCTCTCCCTCCCCTTCTCCCTCTCTCCCCCCTCTTCTTCTCTCCCTCCTCTATCTCTTTCTCCCCCTCTCTCCCCTCTCTTCTCTCTCCCTCCTCTACCTAACTCTCTCCCTTTCTCTTTGTCTCTCTCTATCTCTCCCCATCTCTCACTTCCTCACTCCCTCCCTATCCCCCTATCTATCTCTCTATCTCTACCTCTCTCCTCATTTCTATTCCCATATGTCTCAATCTTTCTTTATCTTCCCATATATCTCAATCTCTCCCTCTTTCTCTCTCCATCTCTCTATCTCCCCTTATTTCTCTCTCCTATCTCCCCCTCTCTCCATATCTACTTCTCTTTGTCTCTCTCCCTATCCCCCTCTCTTTATATGTCTTTATATCTCTATCTCTATCACTCTATCTCACCAACTATATATCTCCCTCTCCCTCTTCCTCTCTATCTCCCCCTCTCTATCTCTTTATCTCTCTATCTTTATCTCTCCCTCTACCTCTTTCTATCTCTCTATTTATTTCTCTCCCTCTTCCTCTATCCCTCTATCTTCAACTCCCTATCCATCCATCTATCTCCCTCTCTCTTCATCTCCCTCTTTCTAAACCTCTATATCTATACATATTTGCCTCTCTAGCTTTATCTCTCCACATTTCTTCTTCCATATCTCCTTCTATCTCTATCTCGTTACCTCTCCATCTCTCTCTACCCCTATATCTCTCCGTCTATCTCTCTCTGTATATCACTTTCTATCTCTCCCTCTCTCTCCCTCATATATTCATCTCTTCCATCTCTATATATTCCTCTCTCATCTCTCTCTTTATCCCTCCCTCTCCTTCTCTAGCTCCATCTCCATCTCTATCTTTTTCACTATCTCTATCCTCTAAATCTATCTCCTTACTGCTCTTTCTCACTCTCCCACTCTTATCTCTCCTTCTCTCCTTATTGAAAACATAACATGAACCAGTTGATAATGGATCATGATTATCTTCTCAAGATTCAAACATTTTGTTTAAATTATGTTTGGATATTTGTAAGTGGATGCTTTATTAATTTGAATCTATCACCCCTTCATTGAGAACTTTATTGAACAAACAACATCATTTTCCAAATGGCCTACAAATTGACCTCATGTATTGCACAAATAAATGCAAAAATGAGACCACATTTTTCCTAATTGACCTTTCACACCTCTTTGGCATACCCATTGCACACCTAGTTGGGATTGCTAGTAGTATTCTTTTGTTACCAAAATGCAACAGGGAACCTTCATTGAATATGACAACCCATATAAACCATTTTAATATAAAAAAAATGCATTTATTGTTTATCTACATGCTTACATACATAATCTTCCTACTCCAATTGGTAGTGGGTGGGGATTTGAATGAATTTTGTCACTCTGAAACAAGTATGTTCAAAATTACCACATAAGATTCCAAATTATCTTAGTTTCTTATTATCAATAAAATCATAGAGGAATCAATTGGAATGAAGTCAAATTTTGTGGTTAAAACTATGATATGTATCAAAATTATGAAATTATGTAACTACCATTTATGCATGTATGCATAAAGGAGATTTTTTGTCTTGTTAAATATGTAGTAGTAATTTTGTTTCACTTTGATCAAGTAAAGTTTGTGTTATAGAAACCTAAAATCAATTTGAAACTATATTTGGTAGACATTATGCAAATCACAAATTTTTGCAACTGCTCTTTAGAATTTTGTTGTTTTCTTGTGTTCTTCTTAGTATGTTTTAGGAATTATATCGATCCTACTTTCTTATATAAACTCCAAAAGATTTATTTACATATAATATTAAACCATTACTATTGAGGTGTTTATACTATTTGTATCTCACAAATCCATCAAAATTGAGTTGGAATGAGCACACTATGAAGGGAAAACTTGAATCTCACTAAAAAGTGAATGCAACTTGGAATGACCAAGGATTGTTGAGGTAAAACATACAAAAAATTGATCAACTAGAGGAATCTTGTGACAATTACCAATATATGATTGTAATTCTATAATAATATAAATATCAATTTTAAAGGAATAAGATTTATAAAGCTAGATGGATCAAATTAGAAACTCTCAAAATACTGTAAAAATAACATCTTATAAAATAACACTCACTCATTTACTAATTAGACAAGAAAATTGAATAACCTATGGAAAAAATATGCTAACCTATATAGAATAGATGATTTTACTAAAATCAATAACTAGTAGGAAGCAACTGTTAAAATATACTTTACAAAGACAAAAATTTGTGTCATTATAAACCCAAGTACAAAGTTTTTCCATAATTATTTCCATACTATCATACACAATCTCTAGATTGATTTCCTTAGCTAGGTATATTTTTCCTACACAATATTTAAATTTTCCATCCCCATTGGAAGGAAAAAATGTGCTCATGGTATATTCTACATATTGAGATTGATGAAAAAGAGCTAGATGCACAAAATCATATATCATTCATTCATCTTAAACATATACAAAATTTCATTCCATGGATTTATAAAGTGTTCCATCCTTTTAGCTACCCAAACCACTAACTACCAACTAACACATAATTAATAACTAACTAAAAACTTACATCTGATAAATTCTTTGGTTCGAAAGAGATTTTGTTGTTGGAGTTATTCATGGATGATTTGGGTTCTCTGGTTTCTCCCTTTTTGTTGCAGGTTGGGTGGTATTCTAAGGTTCTCTCTATGTCCCAGTGGGTTGAGATCCCTCAGGTTCAGTGGTTTTCCTTTGAGGCTTGCTATTTGTAGGTGTTGACCTCTTATCAGGTTGTGTCAAAGGGTGGTATTGCTGCTTGTTTTGGTACTACGTTGGTCATCTTCTTAGATCCTATGGAGGTGGAGCTAGGAGGTGATTGTCTCTAGATTTCTCAGTTGTTGATCCTGTTGAGGTGGACGCTTCTCCCATGGAGGTGGAGGTTGAGAGGGTGGTAGTGGACTTGGTGGTCATGACATTATCTCCAATCAAGGGGAAATCCCTCCTATTGAGGTGGATTTGGAGTTGGTTTCTTGGGTCAAATAGTGGCCTTGTATCTAGTGGGTCAATGTGCTCTCCAAATCCCCTATTGAGGTGGGGTTGTTGGATTTGTTGATGTTTTTGCTTAGGGTTTTAATGGTGTCTTACACCATTAAACATGTTATCTTTTTTGGCTTAGTGATGTCATCCATGAGAAGTTGGTTTGTTGATGCCTAGCAGATGTAGGTGGGTTTTTTTTTGTATCTAAGGGTTTCTGGTCCCAGTTAAAACCAAGTTGTAGAAGGGTTTCAAGTCTTTTCTTGGTTGTTAGTTGCAACCTGTGTAGTCATGTCTATCTTTTAGAGTTCGTTGTTGGGTTTTTGATGGTTTGTAATTTATCTTATTTGTAGCTTGCTTTTCTTTGATAGGTTGACGGTTCCCTTCAAAACCGTTATGTACTAAGTTTCGCGTCCCATCATGTAATACCCCTCCGTTTTGTTTCTTGTTCAAGTTGCTTTATGTTATGTTTGGTTGCAGTTACTTTGATATTGGATACATTTGTTTATGATGATTGGATCGCTACTATTGAGCAACAACTATTATTGTGGGATGTGGTTATCTGATTATTGTTTCACATTATGGATTAATGATGTTGTAGAGTTAACATGAGATGTTATTATGAGACTATTGGAATTATGAAGGAAATGTCAGTTTCGATGAGTGTATTGGTGAGGACGGTTTCGCATCACTCGCTTGCGAGTGCTCTGTGAATCTGTGAATTCTTCTTCATGGTGTGTATTATATGCTAGATATATTGTATGATATTGTTTACTTGGTTGCAAGATTGCAGGTACATGACATCGACTCCACCTGGTTTCATAGGTTTGAGCGTGTCGATCCAACGGTTAAGTTGAATGGGAGATAGTAGTTAGGTAACATGTGTCAAGTTTACACCCTAGCCTTAGTGTGTGTCGAGTCATTGTCTATCTTGCTTTAATGTTATTTAATTCTGAAGAATTCTTGATTTGGAAATAGATATTTAGAATAATTGCATTTAAACCATGTTGATGGTTATTTAATTTAAATAATGCAATGTGGATAAAAGTTTATATTTAAATTAATTAATTATATTTAATTTATTTAATTAATTAAATTTAATCCATAGGGGTTGAATTTAGTTATTAAATAATTAAATTAATTAATTAAACGTGATGCAAGAGAATGAAAGGAAATAAAAGAATTAAAATTAATTTTGGAATTTAATTTCAATGTGTGAGAATTAAATTAGAAATTGTAATTAAATGTTTATTTGGGAAATTAGTTGCAACTTTGAAAATTAATTTATTATTGAAATTGAATTTTAAATTGAAAGTGGGTTTTCGAAAAGTGAAATTGAAATTGAAATATCTAATTTGCATGTAATGTGAATTAGGGTTGTAAATATTGAAATTAAAATTAAAATTGAAATTGAAATTGAAATATCTAATTTGCATGTAATGTGAATTAGGGTTATATTAGGTATTTTGATTTATAAGAATACATGTTTTAATTTTAGGGCAGAAAAGTTTTTAGGAAAATTCATTTTTACAGCAGAGAAGAAATTTTGGAAAATTACACAAGAAGGGTTTGAAGAAAGTTTTGATTGTAGAATTGATTGAAGGAAAGATTGGTTGCATTTGTTGAGTTTTGGATTGGATTCTTTGGAGGATTGAAAAAAATTCAGGAAATCTTTGGAGGAGGCTTGCATCAGAAATTCATCTCTTCCTGTAGCTTCTTGTACCAGGTTTTCCTCTTTGTATTTTATTGTTCTTGATTTTTTTTTAAAAATAGTAGTGATTAAACATTTGTTTGTTAAATCTGTTTTAGAAAACAAATTTGATATTAGAAGAAAAGAATTAAATAAATTTACAGCCTTTGCTTGTGAAAATTCTTGAGTGAAAGTTGTGAAAACTTCAGTTGAATTTAAATTATTTGGGGAAATAGATTATGTTGTTATTGAAATCAAACATAGAGATTGAACAATGCATTTATAATGTTTTTAGAAAATAAAACCCTTTGTTTATTATTAAAAATCGGATTTTAAAATCTATAGGATAGTTATATTTTTGCATGGTAAAATGGTCTGGTTGCATCGCCTATAACTCCACTTACACAAATTGGGTTGTCAGGAAATTTAAAGGGTTCTTTTATTTTGAAATTTTCTTATCACTGTGAAAAAATTGCAAATACCCAGATCGTAGCTTTTGAATTATGCTTGAAATATGAGACTGTTGTTAAGTTATTTTCCCATGGCTGCTCTGAAAATAAAATAATAATAAATTGATATTTATAAATATTAATATTTTATGTATTGTTATTATAATATTAAAATATTATTTAATAATATTTTATATTATAATTTATAATATTAAAGTATTATATTTATTTATATTATTTTAAATAAAATTTGTATATTAGATTAGTGGAATTAAAATTATAAACGTATGGGAAAATTATTGTTTATTTTAAAATGGCATGTTAAAGTTTAATTGAAGGAGTTAAATATTTGATTTAAAGAATGCATAATTTAAAATTTAATTGTGGAATTTAAATTCATGTGTAAAAGGTCCAATTATTAATTTGATTTAATTGGAAATATATATATATATATATATATTTTTTGAAAAATTAATGATAAGGGATATTTTATTTTGAATTAAACAATTTGATATTTTGTAAAAAATAGAAGATATGTTAATGATTAAATACATTTAAATATATTAATTTATATTTAGTATATATATATTGAAGGTATATATCCATTTGAGAGAATAAATAATATTTTATCTTATTTTATTCTGTTGTTTGCAAATTGGGTATTATTAGTGTTCTAAAAGAAATGATTAGTATGTGTAGAAAATGTATAGAGAAATATATTTTTTTAATAGAAGTAATTACTTGATTTAAAAGAAAATATTTATTTTGTTAATATGATTGAAGAAAATATATTGAGATGTATATATATATCCATAAGTATTTTCAATCAGTATTTACCTTGTTTTATTTAAGTGCGTGTAATTTAACTTTGCATGAAGAGTTTAAAAGATAAGTTTTGAATGTATGGTCAAAATTGATAAGGAAAAAGATATTTAAATATATTGAAGAATTATAGAAATATTTATATTTAAATGTTTGTTTTAATTAATGAGATTTAATTAGAAACAATATGAATGCGTGGTCAAATAGATAAGCCAAAAAATATTTTTATACATTAATGAAATTGCATGTTTTTAAATAGATAGTTGAAGAGACATAGACTCCAGATAGAAAATTGAAAAGATTGTTTGCAATAGTGTTAGGTTGCATTAGAAGTAAATTTAGGAACTAACTATATTGAAAAAGGCAAATAGTTATTATGTTTTATTTAGTTCCATAGAGTAATCTAGTCATTGTGAATGGAATATTAAAGAATATATGTAATTAAATTTATTAATATATATATTTGGTGTCTATATAATATGGAGCATATATATATATATATTAAGTGTAAAATTCATTATCTTATTTTATTTTAATGAGATGCATGCAATATATTATTGAATAGAGATTTAAAAATGGATTGATTAGTGTATATGAAAAATGGATAGAGAAACAGTATGTTATTATATTGAAGTGATTGAATGTTTTAAATAGAAAATTGAATGAGATGTAAGATTTGGTTAGGAAATGGAAAGAGTTTACTTGCATGGATTTGTGTCGATTTAAAAGTAAATTAAGAAGTTGTTTTATTGATGAGGCAATTAATTATATTATTTAATTAATCTCTATTTAGATTAATTGAATCATTGTGATTGGATTATGAAAGAGATATGGATTTAGTATATCCAAAAGTAGTATCTTCCTCATGATTATCTTAAAGGATTTAATTCTCTGTATTCAGTAAAGGGAAGTAAGTTTAATTGTTTTAGATTTCCAATAATGAAAAGAGAAATAGGGGTTATGATTATTTTAGATGATCTAGTTATCGTGTCTTTGACTTTGTCAACACTACCTATTGAATGAGTATGGATTTAGAAAATCCAAATATTAGATTTGATTAATGACTTGAATGTTTTTGTTGCTATGTCGTCAAGTTGCATTTTTGGTTTTGGGATTTAGTGTTAGTCCTAAATTATAAGTCTTCCAGAAAAACCTAGAAAATAAGGGTTGTTGAATTTTATGTCATCCATTTGGATTCCCTTGGGTAGTGCATGGCGTCTTTTCAAATTTACTTGGTTTCCTTGAACAAGGATCTTTTGTACTTCATGTGAAAGGAGTGGACTATGTGATTGTTGTCTCCAAGATGTTTGGAGTGAGTTTCTATTATTTGTATCCTCTTTATGTTGGAGTGGTTATGATGCCTAGTTTGTATGCACTTGTGTTTCCCTTGGTGATTGGTTGTGAGTGTATTGTTCATTAGAAGAGTGGATTTTGATAGGGGTCGGAGCCCAAAGTGGTCAAACGGGTAACCTTCAGAAGTGAGTTAATCAAGTGATAATTAAATTAATGTACTTAGATGATTAGGATGCAGTTCACACTAATCAATATAATTTAATCCTCATTCATCGACACAAGGGCTTGTTTAGATTTGGGATGAGTGAGAAGGCCTGGAATGGCAAGATCAACTATCTTGTCCTTACGAGAGGTAGTTGATTCTGCATGAGTGAGTATGAGTGCCGGGATTCAGTTGAGGCCACCAGGATTACTTGTGTCGGAGCCTATGCAGAATGCCCAGAGGAGATCTCATGACAAACCTTGCGATGACACTCTATCTAGGACAACTGTTGTTAATTGTTTTATGTGTATGGTTCTTTGAACATACTTGATCTATTTTATGTCTAGAAGCAATGTGACCTATGTCAGTGATGTTTGATTTATACTTGTGTTGTACTTGAGTTGAACTAGATTTGTACTTATTGATGGCATTTATTTGGTTATGTCAATTTGAGTCAGTATGAGTGCATTTGGTTAGAGGTAGTAGAATATTTGTCCATGTTACTTAGTTACTATCTCCTAGCATGGGGGGTGGGCCTTCGGGTGCCACTTGGTTGGGTGGAACATGCACCAAAACCGTTGGGTCCCCATCTATCTTCAGTACTTGGTGGCGAGGCATCTAGATGGACAGCTCGCGGTTCTTGTTGTAATTACTTGCATTGTAATATTTTAACTTGTATAAGTTATTTTATCCCTCTTTTGTTATGAGGTGGAATTATGTAATTGTAATACATTTGTACTAGTGTCTCATTCTGAGAATGAGTGATGTAACTATTGGATTAAGATAATGTTTATGAGATTGTATCTTGGTTGATTATCTTATTATGTTATGTGGTATTCTTATGATGTATGATGTTTATTTCATAAGTTATAATGTTACGGTTATATGTAATATGTATGTGTGGGTTTTAATAATCCTAACCTTGTAACCTTAGAGGTTGTTGTTAATTAGTAAGTGAATGTGTATGTTAAATGCAATTTATAAAAAAAAAAATTGGTTCGCTTAAGATGTTAATTGCAACTTCCTTTAGGGTTACTTGGCAGGGCATTACACATCAAAACATGTTTACCCCTAATCAAAAACATCTAATAAATTAACATTAAAATATTATTTTATTATTTATTACATTATTCTATATCATGCACTAATAATTTCTAATGCCCCCATTAATGCTAATATAGAGACTTTATTTTGGTGCTATAGTATCAATAATTAATCTATCTCGCATTTATCCCATTCAATGAAATTTTTTCTTTGGATATCAATTTCTATTGATAATGCATCCAATTACAATACACAAATATAAAATACATTACACCCTAATGACTCAAAATTCCTAGTATCTCCTCTATAAATTAAATTAAATTGTAACCATTCAAATGGCTCCATCTTTTGCATTAAACAATGAATTATTATTAATATTATTCTCATTTTTTTTGTAATTTTTGTTCTCCTCTTCATCATCTATTCAAAATATTTTGAATTTCTATTTTTTGTTAAGAAATGAGAAGGATGTTATAATTTTAGTGAGATTGTGTTAAATTTCCATTTAAAAATCAAAACAATGTACCAAAAATAGAATGACACCTAATGAGAATATGATTTCTCCTTTGCATAGTTTGATTATCAATCAAAGAGAACCATAATATATCCATACCAAGTTTGAAATAAATAAATCTTACAATTGAAAGATTAAAAACTTCTTCTCAACCACCGTAACCTCATGCACTTTTCTACACCACCTTAGATTTTTGCAATTTTGAATGTATACATTATTATAATTTTGTTTTTCTATTTTTTTTATATGAAATGAACAAAATGGAGTGAATAATATGAAAGGATTGCATAATATAGAGATGGGAGAGAAACTAGATGAAGGAACAAGATGGAGAAAGAAGATAAACCAAATGTAGATGGACGGTGAAGTCAATAGATTTGCATGTGGTTTATATTGTGCCTCTTTTGATAAAATGAAATAATGATATATAAATGGATGATGAAACTAATATATTTGTATGTGGTAAAAAATTCTCCTCTATTAACATAATGTAAGAATAGTGGACATATAATGCTTTGTGATGACTTCGACATTGTCCTGCGCTCTGTGAAAAACTACAACCTGCTCTCTTGCCACTATGTCGACTCATTATGGTGCAGAATATGCAAGGGAGGATGCTTAGACACGAGAAATACAAACGAAGTCTTGGAGACAAGGCAGAAACAATGAAGGATTTTGTTGTGATTCCAAGAAGGAAACAAAGATGGGAAATTCAAACCCTCTAACACTTGGCTCTTGCAACAATTTGCTTGGTTGTCATCCCAAATCCATTCCTCTCCATCATAACTGCAATGAGGATGGGTTCCCTAACCCAAATTGGGTAGGTTTGGCCTCTAAACTATCATCAGGACCATGCCCTAGTGTGGATGGGGCTACTTGTTTGCGCGTTGATGACATTCGTTCCCCCCACAACCCTATTCCTAATATCTGCTCTAGGAGTGGGACTTCTGGCTCAACAGGTGTAAACTCCTTTAGGGATATGGCAAGTCTGGAAACTGGTAAACAAATCAGTCGGCCCCTCCCATATGCCACTAAGCCCCCAACAGTGATCTTGGGTGAGGAGATCTACAAGGAGGTTGCAGAAAATGAGACATATTTTGTTGAGTTGGGTCTGATTGGAAGATTCAAACGAATTTGGCCAAGCCTTGATGTGTTGCATTGGTGGATCACTAAAACATGACACCCCATTTTGGATGGTGATGTTGAGATTTATCCCTGTGCATGGGGATTTTTCATGGTCATTTTTGAGAATGTGCAAGAGAGGAATACAATATAATGTGACTACCAATGGAGCTTTGATCAACACCTTCTTATGTTGAAACCATGGCACCCCTCTTTCAACCCTCTCACTGAGTCTTTTTTTGCTACTACAACTTGGGTAAGACTTTCAAACCTTTCTAGTTTGATTCCCGTTTCGAAGCCATTGGTAATTCCTTGGGGAAGTTCTTAGGGGTTGATGAGAGCTCATCAAATTACATACACACAACCTATGCTTACATTCTAGTGGAGTTGGACACATCCAGGGCACTCACGACTGAAGTATCTATAAAGATTGTCAATGGAAGTTCTAGGCTCAGTTGATAGATTATGAGAGTTTTCTATTTTGTTGCTATAGATGTTTTAATACCATACATATTGCTACTCACTGTGATAAATAGAGAGGTGACTTCCAAGCCACATGGTGGAAAGGTGTTTCACCTTAGCATTATTCTATAGAACAAGAAGAGTCGCACAAGGAAGAGACAATCATCGATGATACCCCAACAAGAAAGTATGGTGCTCAAATGGCACTACCATGTAATTCACTTCCAAATATGGAGGGAAAGAAAGAATCCTCCCCAACGACAAGAAATAAACATCTGAAAGCTAAGGAGTCAAAACATAGCAAAAATATGGTAATTCAAATAGAAAGTGCAATGACCTTGGGTTCTGAGGGAGAACAAAAAATCCCTCTTCTAGAAGCTAAGGATCCAAAATCAGGTGAAGCGATGGTAGTCCAAGCTGTAGATACAATGTCTTTGGGTTCTGAGAGAAAAAAAATTCCCCTCAACACTCAGGGGAGGATGTGGGTGCTAAGGATATAGAGGGAAATTGGACCACGGTTCAAAGGAAAAGGAAGAAAAATGAGGTTTTTTTTAACATGCAGCTTTGCTCCCATTCCATATGTGGGGCAAATGCATAGTGTTTGTTTAAACGGGTTGTGGGCCTTTAGTGGTGGTTTTAGCCCTGAGTTATAGAGCTTGTTTTTGGTGTGGGTGACATGTTTTTCAAATGTAGGAGATGAGTGGGCAGGTCAATAATGGGTTATGGGATACTAGAAATAACTTTCATTGTAATTTTGTTGATCAATACAAAGGGTGATGCCCCTTAGCAACTATTTAACTATAAAAAAAATAGTGGACATATAATAATGAATTTTTCACATGGTCCTCATTGCATCATCATTGGGGACCCCTTTAAAGAAATAAATACAAGTGAAAAGAAGGTGAATAGGAGGTTTGGAGGAAACCTACTTTGATACCATATTTAAAATTGGAAAGACAAAAAGCACAAGGCTATAATACAAAAACTATGTCATTTATCTTCAACATTTATATCATTACATTGTATGGATTTATAAAGCCTTTTCTAACTACCCAAGCCATTAACTACCAAATAACACATAACACATAAGTAACTAAAAACTAAAATCTAATATATTAACTTTGAAACATTAATTCAATATTTATTGCATTATTCTATGTCATGCATTGATAATTCTAACACTATATTGGAAGCTAAATTGTGGATATTTAATAATAAGTATAACTTGAGCATTGAAGTAATCTTATTTCTTAAACCATAATTATAAATATTATGAATCCTTAAAGAGCTTACTATATAAATATATTCCATCTAATGAAGATCTAACCAAAATTAATAACTTTAAATAAATCTAAACAAATATAAAAACCATAATAGCAGATGTTAAGTTAATAAATGATCAATGAAGAATGAATCCAATAGTTGTTTTTTGTGTGTAAAACTATGAGTGTTCTAAGGTGTATAAATTTACAAATATGATTTGATAAATAAGTTCCAATATATAATGAGTTATAATACTTTTAAGTGAGTCAAGTAGTAGTTAGAAGCTTGAGAGCTAGTGAAACTTAGTAATTGATCTAGTGAACAAGTATTGGTGAGATGCATTATGTGTTCACTTGCTTTTATGTGTATAATGTATGTTGAGTTCAATGTATTTCTTATGTAGTAAATTTTTATGCATTTAATGACACTTTCATCATGGACTATACATTTGGTTGATTCACACTTGCTAATGGATTAGATGAATAGGTAATTCATCAATAATTGGGTTCATATGACTCATTTTTCTCCTAGCTAGCCTATTTTATAGGATTGACGGCTAAGAATGATGTCATACTTCTCTATTTTTAGTATATGTTGCATAGAATTAACAATCTATTCATCTTATTTTTTCTATAACTATCTTCATCTCTTCCATAGCATGTTTTTGTAAATTGCTTCTTGTTTGGAATTCAAGAAGTACACGATTCCTAGTTTTTCTATTTCTAAATTTTCTTATTGAGTGGTGATGAGAAATAAATAGGTTCTTATACCAATTGTTGGAAAAATCAATCTCTATATAAATATGATACAATGGATGAGATACAAGGCTTAAACTACAACAACATGAAATTATGAAATTATATGCAAATCTTAATATTAAGTTTCCTTAAAATGGAATTACCATGATTAGATCCATCTTCTTCATTATGTAAAAAGATCAAACAACATAACATGCTTATATACACTATCTTATGTGAACTTATAACAACAATACATAAATAATAGCATCACCCTATAAGATATCCGAAATGAGACACAAATCAAAAACATAAAAGCATCACATAACACATGATTTATGTGGAGAAACCCTTTTAGGAAAAAAATCCACCAAGAAGAGAGGCCAAGTATGCATTATCTTCAGATAAATGAGATTACAATAGAGTCACTTCCATTCTCCTCCTTTCCTCCAACATGGCAGCACTTTTGCACTTGTGGAAAACCTCCTTATATCTCAGTTTCTCCTTGTACCTACAAAGAAACTCTGCATTCAATTGTTGCTCCTCTTTTCTAAATCTAAGAGGCTAAATTTATATACTTGTGAAGAGGTCTTAAGCAACAAACAAGGATCCAAAAATCTGAATTTGTATTCTAAAAATCTCCAATCCTTGAATTAGCTCTTTGAAATATGAATGGACACTAGGTTTGCCTCCAATACTTTCCCTCCAACATGGGTGCCCAAACTTGGGATATAAACATTATATTAAATAAAATAAACGATGGAATACCAAGAGACACATGTTGCCTCATTCCAAGCTCCCACTTGAAGAATCCCAATAGTCACTCATTTTTTCTTTTCCTTATCATTTATTATTACATTATATGCACCCGCATGTGGAGAAAATAATATTAAATATTTATGTCCACAACTAACCTTTACTACTGCTATTGGAAGCCATCATCCCTTATATGATTATATTACAAACAATAGTGAGAATTATTATTATAAAATATTTTTCCAATAGACCCTAAGTGTCTAGAGACACTTTCCAAGGATGTTGGAACCATGACATTGGATTTACAAGGTGGATGCCACCTTAATCCTAACATTCTCCCACTTGGTATCAACATTATAAATACACTTATATGTGTATGCATCTAAAAATGGTCACGATTAATCAAATCTGTTAATTAATTAAAGATGAATTATTTAATTAATATTCTAAAGTCATCTACATA